>VZRQ01001990.1:127676-216607 GCA_013397975.1 Machaerirhynchus nigripectus
GGAGGGGGACATGAACTTTTAGCCTTCTTTTTTTTTTTTTTCTGTCTGTAAAGAGTCGGGGTCCTTGGAGGATAGTATTTTATTTCCTGATGATGTAACTACAAAACAATTCTCTTAAGTGATGATGGGAAGGCCAGATGAAATCTGATTTTTTTTTTCTCTTCAATGTTTTTTCTACAAACCCCTTTCCTTTTTCGTATGTTTGTGTTTCAGCTAACACAATTAAGCAGTCGAACCAACTATTTTTAGTAAGAAGGTCTTGAAGAAATGAGTCGTTTGTTTTAATATTTAGGAAAGAGGCAGAAAGCCAAAAAGTAGGATTTAGATTGAAGAACTAAAAATGTTATCTCTTGTATTCCCCATTCTTTAGTGTGCACCCTGAATAAACATTGAGGACAGAAGGAAGAAATACTGGAAATAGGCACAAAATTTATTACTGAAAATCCACTAAGGGTTAACGGGAGTCAGTGAAATAAACTCCTTTTATGTTGATGGGTAAATTAGACCACTGAAAGGCATTCCCCGCTATTAAAATGTAGAGTGTTAAAGTAGGTGCATCCACAATTAATTTATTTGCAGCATTTGAATTTTAGTCTTCATCTCTCTAGATTAAGCTGTTCTCTGCCTGCTTTTAGTTTTTTAGTCGTATTGATCATAATGCTAACATAAGGCAAGTTACTTATTTGGGGGTGTTGTCTGTAGGTATGAAGACAAATGGTGATTAAGTTGTTAGCATTTCATTAACAAGACAGACATCTTCTAGCTATCTTGCATATATTTACCCTGAGTGTAGCCTGAAAAAGGTACTTATTCTTTAGCTGGAAAATTCTAGGCAACCCCTTGCATTGTTACTGAGTAAAGACTTTCTCTGAACTGTTCTGCTTATTTGTATGGGTGATCCTGCTGTGTCCTCTTTGTAAGTTTCTGAGAAAGTTCAGATTTGGATGCCTCATCAGAAAACTTTCAAATTATTTAATACGAACCCTTCCCAAATGGTTTTGGAGATAGAAAACATCTTATTTGAATATACCAATGGACGGATCAGGATAATATTTCATTTGCTATTCTAGGGAGATTTAATAATCAAATCCAAACAAAAACAAAATAACCTATTCTTTAGCTGATACTGACCTATTCAGTTGCTTGGCTAATGTTTTTGGATGCTAACAGTTTGTCTACTTATCCTCAAAAGCATTATGCCAATATGGATCATTTGAAACACAAGCTCATCCAGGTAACCTAGGCATAGGGAATATCTTCAGCTGCAAACTCATACTTTCTGCTGGGACTCTGTTTAAAATGACAGGACAGCTGCAGGTGCAAGGCACTGTCTTAGAGCAGGCTGTGGAGATACTGCTGTATCCAGTGCTGGTTTGCAGGGGGACTCAGGGGAGTTATTCACTGGAAGGGAGGTAGGAGTTAAATGTGAATGCATTGTTTTTTATAGATGTATGTGTGTATGCAAGCATATAAATCCTTAGGGGTGAGAACTGCTGTTTCTGTCCTGGGTTTGTTTTTTTTTCTTTCCTTCCCTTTGCAATTGTTTTGTTTTTCTGCAACTTTCCCTTCACTTGCACGCACCCTGTTTCTGTAGTCTATATGAAAATTGCCTGCATTTTTGTTCTCTATATGAAAATTGCCTGCATTTTTGTTCTCCCACATGAAACAGTTGTTTTAGGCCAGAAGCAGCTTTGAAGAAGAAGTCTTCTCAAGAGCTGGTAATAAAAAAATCATCCTCACAATCTAGTTCTGTTCTGGAGTTGCAAGGAGCACAGCTCAGATAGTGCTGGTGATAAGTTTATTGGCAGTCTGGGAGCAGGGAATAGGGAATGCAAGTCCTTCTCTCTGTAAGTCTGTGTTTACATCTGCAGAGGGCCAAAATACAAACTTCTAGTTTCTTAATTAATTCTTCTCTGCAATACAAAGGTGCACATCTATGACCTTTTGCAAACCAGCTTTATCAAAGAGCATCGGCTGAGTGTGTAATGACCTGACTTCCTTCTCTCATAATGTCATGACTTAAATGAGAGAGTACAGTGCTATTCCAAGCCCTGTTAAGGAACTATATTATTAAAAATTCCAAGTTCTGGACTACTATAACATAAAAAGCTTATTTTTATCTGAGACAATGAATTGCAAAGTTGCATTCTTGAATGAGTTGCAAAGAAGCCTTCTTTTACTGCTTTTTTACAGTTTATTGCAGTATCTGTAGGTGGAATCCTGGCACTGATGAACTACACCAAAGAGAAAAAAAAATGCCGTTGGGCGGGCAGCTATGCCTTATTCTCCATTCCTCCCTGAAAATGAATTCTGTTTCCTTAGTTACTACACATAGTTTTGCACAGACTTGGTGCATTTGCAAGTATTGTGACAGCAAAAGGAGCTGTGGATTTGTAGAAATTGGAGACCAAAGGAAATCTTACTAAATCATTTGTTGCATCTCCTGTCAATGCACGGCTGCTCTGTGCAGCTGTTTGCAGTGACTTTTGTCTACTCTCTGCTTATCGTTTTGTATTGTTATTTGTGCCCACATTCTTTCAGGTTTTTACTTAAAAAAATAGAAGCTGGAAAGATGAAAGATTATATGAGGCAAGGAGAAGATAGGGCAAATAAGCTAAAAGACTTTGAAGAAGTTGTTTAGACTTTATCTTAAACTATCTGAATTCCTCCCATTACTTCCATCGTTAAACTACTTCTCTTTCCTTTCTCTTCCCATGGCATTTCATAGCAGCAGTTCCAGTGTCCTTAAACCCATAACCTCTCTATTGCAGCATTTGACCCCTTCCTTTGGCCATTTTGTATCTAAGATAAATAAAGGAAATTAGAACTTGGGCCTCAGTTCAACAAAGCACTTAAAACATAGCCCTGTGTATTTTTGTTGAAAAAGGGAAGGACTTCAGCAGAAGTCTGATTTTAATGATATATTGAAATGCTTGGCTGAATCAGGCTCTTGGTCACATTTACTTCGTGTAGATATTGTTGAAGCTTGGGCTTTTGAAATTCTCCCTGGGGTCTATATCCCAAAAAGAAACATCTACTGAAGTACAAATACTGTCAAAGATTTTATTAGTATTTTACATTACTTAAAACTGTTTGCTTTTTTGGAGGTGGTCTGCTTAAGTTTTGCATGTGATATCTGGAGAACTGAAACATATGCAGAATTGACAAGTTGAATTTTATTGCCTTTCATAAATCAGATCTGATATTTAATGTTTTAGTAACTCACGTGACTTCAAGGATTTTTCTCCACAGTGTGCTCAGCCTTGTCTCTGAAATCTGTGGGAGTTTGGACATTACTCAGTGGACGAAGACTCACTGTAATTATTTCTTAGATTAATAGCATCCTTCAAAATTTTTAAAATTGATCTTTATTATTTCTGCTAGCATTGTGCTTGATGATCTCTTTGATTTCATCAGTAAAGCGTTTTAGGGTTTTATATCCAAATGTATTGATTCATTTCTGAATATTCCAAAGAGAAATATGGAAGTTATTATGGCTTATTTACAGTCTGACAACTGATAAATGCATGTGGAAGGCAAGGGGCAGAAGCAGGGGAAAGTTCTAAATACAACATTCTTCAGATTCATGTGTCTTTTACTATGGACCATGGGTGGAAAGAGATTCATATCTTCATTACTCTGTGTTTCTAATTTTTTTTGGCAGCAGGAGGAAATTTTTTTTCAAACTTTCCTACTGTTTGCAGATTCCATTATTCTCCCTTTTTTTTTTGGCAGATACAAATAAAATTACTAGCCAAATATTAAGGATAATAGATCCCTTTATGTTGGGCTCTGTATTGGGAAGTTGATGACTGCACTTCTCAGCTACTAATGGCTTCTAAGGAGAACTTGCAAGTGCTTCATATCTGCTTGTGAGGTGGTTTCATTTTCTATATAGGATGGAGGTAATTTTTTGTGAAAAACTTTTTTTTTTTTTGCATGGCAGAGTTTACCCTGAACAAAGATGAATAGAATTTAATTTGTATGCCTTCCCCTACTGTATATAAACCATATATAGCCAAGTAATCTTTTCTCCATGATGATATAATGTTTTTTAGTTCATGAAAGCCCTGTATAAGAGTGTAGTTTAAGAACAAGTTTGGGATTGGAGGTTTTTTTGTTTGTGATGGGTTCTGCAGTGAGATGTTTTTATAAACCTACTCCCACCCACAAGTATGCCTGTCTAGTTGGGCTATTTCTGGAGGCATGACAGCCATTTCAGTATTAATGCAATAGCAAAAGTGAGTTGTAATCCTGTGAAGACTTAGGACCTTGGAACATGCTAAGTTTCATATCTGTAAACGTGGTTGGAAGTAGAACGTATTTTAAATGTCTGTCTTTAGTCATTAGAAAATGAGAAAAAATGTGACACTATGTACTACTTTTCTTCATCCATTTCCTTTGAATTTAGTCAAAGCAAGATTCTTTTTGTAGAACTTCAGAGAAGTCGTGTGACTGAAACATTTTGAGCTTCAAGTCTGACTCCACATGAATCCCTGTCTCTTTTTTATGTATTAATCCAAACTGTGAGTTGTCATTTCATTAAGTGATCAACTCCATTTCATAGCAGTATAATTCTTGTTTGAATAACAACTGCACAAGAGTGTTGACTCAGCTTTTCACACTGCCATGAATTGAACATGATGCCAGTGGAGGATGTTTCTTTAAAAGCTTTGATGATATGAAGCGGAAAAGTAGATGAAGTTATTGCAGGCTCTTCCAGCTCCTCCATATCATGCACCATCTCTTCCGTTACGCTTTTCCCCTCATGTCTGTTGTTCCTGCACTTGTTGCTGGGTGACGCCATTCCACCAACAGCTTGGAGAGCAAAGCCCAGCACACAGGTAGAAGGGATTTGCCATTCAGTGCATTTCTTGCAAGTTGCAAGTTTACAGGAGCCTCCTGAGGCCATTGACTACTTGGGAACACAAGCTTGTCAGGCACACACTTAGGTGTATGTGGACCTGAATGCAGCATCAGAATTGGAAGAAGGCTCATTGGTGCCGTTCATATTATGCAAAGAGGAGTACAAAGTCGTCATGCTTTTTTTCTTTTTTGGTGGTTAAGTAGAAAGAATCCAGAATTAAAATGTATCATGAAACCTACATTTCATTGTTATAATTCTGTTGAACAGGCTTCTCTTGCCTCCTACTGCTTAACCCAGTGAAAGTAGAGCTGTTAAAGAGCTTTTCTGAAAGGGAGTAGAAGAATGAGTATGGATGCTAAGGAAGGCAAAATTTGCAGGGAGAGAAAGTATTTTTTTGTTGGGCTGCCTGCAGAGTAATTAGCAGAGTAAAACACAAACATGCTCCTGGGCCCAGAGGCCCTTCTTTGGGTCTCTAGATGCTGCATTTATTTTACAAAATCTGTGTAATAACAGACATCTTTTCTGTCTTGATAAATCCCCCCTTAGGATTCCTGGTAAGAAATACATTCAAAAAGGCTTTTCTTGTTCTCTGTAATTTCAGTAGCTATATGATAGTTCCTGTTTAAAGCACAGTGCTTCATGTTATTGGTGATTTTGGTACCTGTTCAAGGAATATGTGTTGAAATAGTGCAGAGGCAAATGTATCCTATACAAGCTGGTTTAGATTGCGGATTCCTAGGGATGTAATGTAACTCGTAAAACTTTGATCCCTTTGGGATTCAGAATTGCTGAGCTATCTGATGGATTCATAGTTTAGAAATGTGACTTAGTTGTGTGGTTCGGTTCTCTGGTCTGGAAAAGTATTTACAAAATTTCTTGATCTCCTAGTGTGTAGTCACATGTAGCTCTTTGTGTTAGTCTTGCCCACAGCAGGTACTGTTCAGGGAGTCTCTTGGGCTTGGGGAAATGTATTTAGCAGACTTAGACACTCCGCAGCTCCAGAGTCTGCAACAAAAATTTTACGAAACCCTTGAGTGAGGAAGGGGAACAAATACAAAAGGGTATTAATTTGGCTTTTTTACGGCAGCTGGCATGAGACATATCAGCCTTAAGAACCATTACTTTCAACTCAGCAATATTGAAGTTGTGTCATTATCTGGGAACACTTTTATTGATCTCATGTCTCCGGGTGTTATGTCAACAGGATGGACTATTACTAAGAAGGTCTTTTAGGAGATGAACTAAATGCTTGAATAGCCTACAGCTTGCTTCATGCTTGAAAACTGAACTAAAGCACCAAAAAAAGTGGTTTAAGGAAATTCTCTGCCATCGCCTGAAGGAAAGGGAAAATTTTCTTTTAGTTCCTAAAATCTTAGGCTCTTTAAACAGTCTTCCCTTCAGCCTTTCCCACTGCTTTATAGTCGGCTTTATTTTGTGGAGTTTTTTAGTTGATGAGTACTTTAATTTTAACCTGTTTTGTTCAGTTGCCTATTTTTAGTTGCAAGGATGAAGCTTTTGTACCTTTTAACATTGTTTCCCCTGGCTAACTTGGTTGGAAGCATTTTGGCAGAGCATAATTTCTGGCTTCTATTTGCTCTGGCCAGTGAACTCAGGAGCTTCTAAGACAGAGATTAATATTAATTAGATGAAAGATAGTGAGAGTCCATACAAATTGCATTTATAAAGCGTGTGATCGGGATGAACTGTGTAGAATTGATTAAAGAGAGCAACGTGTTGGGTTCTTTCTTACAGTGGTACAGTTTCATGTCAGTGAGATCTGAAGTGGCATATTCTGCCATGAAATCTCACAGTATATTTGATAATTGCTAATGATTTATCTTACAAGCAGACTGTACTATTACTCAAGAAAAAAATAAACGAGCTAATTTCTTAAATGGTTTCAACAAAAGAACACAGACCTTAGTACTTTTAGGTGACTCTACAGAACAAAGATTTAAGCACTGCAAATTTGTTGATCTTTGGGTTGTTTACCCCCCTGCCCCCTCTCCAATAAATACAGAATTCTATGTATAGGTAAATATTTGTACATCACTCTAGCCAGTAGCAAGGACAGAGGGAGAAAAGTGGTTCTAGTTTTTGTAATGGAGAACTTATGATAGTGCTTGCAGCCTTTTTGTGTTTAACTTTTAAAATAATGCATAAATGTCTTGATTCCATTTATAATAAACAGAGACCTAGAACTAGAAAGCTGCAAAACAACAAGTATACTTCTGAATTCCAAATGTATGTTGTATTGGTTAAATGAGATCCAGTTGTGCATGACCTCTTAGTTTGATTCAAGTTTGGGACACATGAAGTTTGTTAGTTCTTTTCTGTTTACTTTTTCTGATTTTAATTGTTTTTATTTCAGATTTCCTTAGTAGATTGGAGGAGGCTATTCTCACATAAAACAAATCAGTTCTTGGTATTGCTGCTGAGTAAAGTGGAGCCTACATGAATCCAACACTACCAAAATAGGAGGAGTTATTTTGCTAGAAGCCTAAGATGTGTCCAGAGTGACATAAGGTTATACAGAGCTTGACAAGAATAAACACTTTGAGAGCTATAAAATTCCTTTGACCTTGGGGCTTGGGAACCTAAGTGGAGCCTTAACTTTTAGCTATCTGTGTGTGTGTAAATCAAAGCAAGTCATGCCCAAAAATGTTGCTAAGTATATTTTTCTCAGTGGTCAGCATGATGGATGGTTGCAGTTCTTGGAGCGGTTGTGGTAGGCATAGGTATCCCTGGAGCAGAAACACACATAGCTCAGAGGCTTGTGGAAACCCTTACTGGTGACTTTGCTTGTGGAGAGCAGAGTCTGAGTTGGAGGGAATTCTGAAGTGCCTGGGGATCTGTTGGGAATCACTCTGGAAAGTTCATATATGCAGGTTTACACAAAGGAGTTCTGGGTGTGTCTGAACTTCAATGAACGATGGTTCCAATGGATTTTGACTTCTTTCAGCTGGTTAATTTTTAGAACGAGTGACTGAGGGCTATTTGTGGTACCTTAGCTTTAAATGATGTTCTGGTCTGTGTTCCACATGTATTGATGTCATAGAATTTGGGTCATTTAGCCAAACTTGGACTTACTACTTTTGCTTCAACATTGGGCTTTCTTGGAAGCATTTTCTCTGTAAGAGAGAAGAGCAAGAGCTAAGTGCCTAAAGCAAAACTGCCCGTTTTTGGTAGTGGGTTCCTACAGGCTTCAGGGAATAGCATTAATATAAGTAATACAAAAAAAAAGGGGGAATAATGTTTGTGGATCCTTTTGCAAATATAATAATCTGTTTCTGTTCATAATTGCACTATAATAGAGAGGCCAAATCGCCTTGTGAAGTTGCTTGATTGGGATCTTTTTTTCTTTAACTACCACACCAGCTATTAACAAGTTTTTTCTCTTCTCTTCTTGTGCTATTCTGTGCTTCTCTCTGTTTTTTATGTGCATCTAGGAGCCAAAAGCAATAAAAGAGGCTAACATTTGTCAGGTGAGGTTCCAGTTTGTCTTTGTCATGTTGGAAAAAGAAAATCCATTAGTGGATTATTAGAAGGTGGAGGGAGGATCATGTGAAGATGCCAATGTCCAATGGAGTGACTGGGAAGGAATGGTTAGAGGTATTTTTAGCATTTGTACTGGAATGCAGGGAGGCTTATTGATTGCACTTTTGTTCCCTGAGGGAGGTCAGTGGGAAAGGGAAGAGGTCCAGAATCAGGAAGTAATCCACAAAGAATCGCAAATGCATGCTTTTCACTTTGACATTAATCTGAGTTTAGAAAGGAAAATGCCTGGGTGTTGCATTTCTGCATGGACTTATCCTAGAAATCTTGTGTTTCAAATTGGGGCAACTTGTTACTGTCAATTGTGTGGCATTGAGGACAGTGCAAACGGTCACATCTTTCATAATGAAGAAAAATGTTCACTTTGTTTTCTAGTAGAGCTTTGGGTTTGATTTTTTTAACTGTCTTCATTCTTCTGACCCTGACATTGTTCTGTCTCTCTCACTATTCATAGTAATTTCTTAAATGAGAGCGATTTTACTCAGCTGATAATAGAACCTTATTGTTTTGTTGTGTCATTTTTCTGGTGGTGAGTATTTGAATATTTTACTTTCATTAAATGTTCCTTCTCTTTTAAAAAGCACTTCTTCATTGCCCTGAACTATGAAAGCTGCTATATCTAAAACTCCATCAGGTGACAGTCCTTTTAAAGTGTATGTTTGTGTGCATGGTTTTATGACATTTATAGGCTATTACTGTTTCTACTTTGATGAACAATGAACGTACTGGAAATGTGTTCATGTGCAACATTTGAATGCAAACCCTAAGTTAAACACCTTCCTAACTCTTAAGCTATGGCTATATATTGCCTTATACTATATTGTACTTTTTATACCTATAGCTATACTTGATACAAGTTGGATTTGCACATATAATTTCTCTCTTAGGAATTGCACATATCTCTTATGTTTTCAATTGGCTACTGCCTTTTGGGCATATGCATTTCTTAAAGTTACTTAAAACGTTTTTTCTTTCTTGTTCATAGATGCAATTTGGGAGAGAATTTTATTCCATTTTTTGAGAACCTGTAAATTCAAATGAAGTTGGGTTGTTGTGTGTGGTTTTTTGTGTGACTAGTTTGGAAGAAAATTGTGATTCTGTTCTTAGTGTCAGAAAGTTTCTAAGTGCTACAAAGCAAGCAAACCATAAAGGGGGACACAGCTCTCGAGCAGCTGAGTGGTTCAGACTGAAAAGTGCTTGGGCTTCTGAATTCTGTGGTTCACAGTGAGCATGCTCAGATGTTTTGTTACTTCCAAAGAAATATTACATCATCTTATTTGCAAAGTCACTAGGCTATAGCTGTCTTTACATCCAACAGAGTTCTCAAGTGGGATATCAAATACATGCATTACATAATCAGAACAAAGCCTTTATTGGCTGATTGTACCCTTAGGGTGGGATGCTGAATGGTAGTTGCATATGGAAGACATAATCTTGCAGAATTAACCATTTCCTAACCATCCTGTCAACAGCTATGAGGTGAAATAATAGCCTGGGAATAGGATTCACTTGGGAAGGGTGTAGCTAAAGACAATAAGATTTTAAATTGGTTTAATGATTCATCATCTTTCTGTGAATGCACTTAAATGTATTGAAACAAACAGAAAGAACTAGAAGAGTTTTATGAATATATTTATAGACTGATTTGTTGACCTTTCCTGTGGTGTAATTCCTGTTGTTAATGAATTCAAAGAAGGTAGACCAATTTCCACTTAGTCTGTGGTTTTAATTTATTAGAAAATGATCCACTTAAAAATATGGGAAAGAAATTTTTTTGGTAATGGAATATTAAATTTGTCTTTCTAAGATAATTTAAACACTTTTTAGAGTTATTCACATGTTAAGGACCATATGTGCAAAATATGTGTCTGGTGATTTTAATTGGTCCAGTTCAAAATTGATTTGGTTTTTAATAAGAGCTTTTTTTGTGAAAGGTATAATATGGAGCTTATAATTCTCAAGCTACATGAAAGTGATACCAAAGTTTGGTCTTTTATTGATTGTCGTGGTATTTTTTGTGATCTCAGTCTAGTTTTAATGAACCTGGATTTCATAAACCTCATTAAAAGAATTGAATAAACAGGTAAGTCCTTACTCTGTGGGAAGTGAGACCACATTAAAAAACCAAAACCAAAACCCAAACAAAGCCCCCACATTAAAAAATCTGAGCTTTATGTTATGATGATCTACATGTGATTTCCTGTGTTGTCTTAATGCAGTTTTTGTATGTGGCTTCAGGGTAAAATTGCACTGAACTTTCAAATTAAAACTGCTAGTCAGCCATTGGGTATGTGTGCCTTTTGGACTGGAAGGTCTAAAGGAAGGTCCAAGGGAAAATGCTGACTGAACCCAAGGCCATGGGTTTTGTTCCTGTTTTCCCTCTTGCGCTGCTCCCAGGCTAAATTAGGCTCCCGTGTGAGTAATCCATCAATATTGACTTTGCTTTCGAGGTGTATTTGTTGAAGAGTGGGAACTTGTTGACAAGTTATTTTTGTTATTGTGCCTGTCCCAACATATCCTTAGAAATAAAATTTTGATTTGGTCATTTCACAGAATCCCCCCAGTTCTTCACCAGATCTGTTTCAGATGGACAGTGCACCCATAAAAGTCTTGAAACAAGATACTGATTTTGGCCTCAAAATACTTTGCTTGATCCTTCAAGGACCACTGGGACAGAAGTGTATGTAGTACTGAAGACCCTCAAGTGAAAAGCAAGGCATGTACAGCAGAATTTGAAACTTCCTTGTATTTTTATCCGGTCACAGCAGACAGTGTAATTCTTTACCTTTTTTTGGGAAATGCATATCTAGGACAGAGCATGGATGAGCACTCAGTAGACTTAATAAAGCCAATAGGCAAATTTTTGATGAATGCAAGTTCCAGCTGTTATCCACTGGATGGTTAATAGGTGATGTTTAGCATCCTACCAACTTGCTTTCCTATTACTTATTAGTTCTGTTTAGAAAAATGGAGAGGGGGGATGAGCCTGTGTGACATTTTCTCCCTGATAGTTACTCATGTAGGCATCTTTCTGTTTCAGTCTCCCAGTGATATTTATACCAGTTGTGGAGCAGACGTTGGGACAAAGGATTACCAGTTTATTTGGAGAGCTAAATATGCATGTGACTGATGTGTTAAGGAAAACGCCACCACAAACAGACTCCAGGTTTCAGTAGGGAAGCATCAAACCTGTAGGATTTCTCTCTTTGATGGTGGAACTTGCCACATGACCTTTCTGCTTTTTGGCCTCTCTGAATGAATCCTGAATACTACTCAGAGATGTAAGGAAAAGCATAATTCTACATGAATTGCAGTCAGTTTCATAGGACACCTTGGGAGTAACAAACATCAAATCCTGGGATGAAAATTAGGTTTAAAAAACAGGTAAAAATAACCCAGCATGTCCAAAAAGAGTCACTCAGTAACAAAACAGTGTAAATAAAAGTGAGATGTGCTGGATAGTTTCCATTCTTAGCATAAACCCATGTCTTTAAGTAATTAACAGTGGCATTGTAAAATTAAGAAAATACCAGGTTTCAGGCTGTGCATCTCTGTTGGTTTCATTATGCTCTTGAGAATTTAAATGGAGACAAAAAGTAATTGCTTAGTCTCTGATTATGCAGTTTAGGTAATTTTCTGACATTGAATGTATGGTTCCCTTTTTTCCTTTGGAAACCTCTGTCTGCATCTTCTCACAGTAAAAACAAGCTAACAATCAAAAAACCCTAACCAAACAAGAAAAAAACCCAAAAATCTGAAATCAACCAACCAAAGAAAAAAAAACCAAAACCAGAAAAGGAAAAATCTAGTATTGCCATGTGGCGATTGTGATGCTGATAATCAGTGCAAGAGCATCAGAGAAGAAAATAGTGAAGTTTTATTTGAATTCAGTTTAGTTTAGTAACACTTTTTAGTTTATCAAGCTTCTCTTGAAGCTGGCCAGCGTATCTACTTCTGTGCTGTTTGTCATTGAGTGACTCCTTTTGGAAACACTTGGTTATTTTAAACGTGTTTAAAAAAATTATTTCTTGATGGACTAGTTACTTCTGTTTATTGGTACCAAGGTAGCTGCTCAGTTCTCTTTTAGTGGATAACATCCATTTTTCCCCCCTGCATTCATCTTTTACTCTTTTTTTCCGCCCACCTTTCTGAAGAATTATCTGCATGATTTTAGCTTTTCATGGTCTTCTCTTGACAACAAAAATAAGGGCATCTTAAGATAGCATTATGCCAGCAACATCTATATATGTTCTTTGAGGTCCACTGCTCTGGAACTGTGAAGTGTGTGCCCAAGCTGACCCTGGGAAGCAGGAGTTGCAGTGAGAGAGACTGCAAACCACTGGTAAACTGAGCAGTGAGTTTACAAGAAAAGAATGTTGGATCACTAATGTTGATGCTTGGGTAAGCGATTCACAAAGGAATCTTCCATCTGGAAACTGAAAGGAGAAGAAGTTTATTTAAGGTGGCCTTTAAAAAAGAAAAAAGGTAAAAAATTGCTTCTCCAGTACATGGCTGCAGCTATATATTTTGCAGCATGAGTCATAGATGGCTTTATAGTTCTACATCCCCTTGCATAGGAGGAATAAACTTTGGAGAAGAGGAAGTTAAGAGAAAACAGAAGTGTGAACAACTGCTAATGGTGCTCTCTCTGGCTCCATTCAGTCTGCCATTTCATCATACATGAAGGGGGTAATTCAGAGATTCCTTTCTTGGCATATAAGTGGCAACATATGTTTGAAACAGTGAGTGGAAAATGTAGGGAAAAAATGACAGGCATATGGCAATAGGAAGGCAAGGAAAAATTGTTGCCCTAACGTTAGCCACATAATTGGTACACTTAACTTCTGAGGGACTGATTTATTTAAAGACAAAAATGTATGCTCCATTTATTCAGGTTTTCTATACGTGGCCTTCATCTTACAGTGCCTTCATAATTTCTTTGCTCTCTGAGGGAGTGGAAGGTTCAGAGTGGAAGGTTCAGTGGAAGGTTCAGAGCCTCAGCCAAGAAATAGAGGGTGAAATCTGGATGCAAATAGACAAACCAACCTTCATTCATAGTCTCATTTTAAAACAGGAAGAATTGAAAACCTCCTTTATTTTAATATTCAGTTTTGTGTGCCTTTTTTTTTTTTAAAACCATACTGAGTTAGCAAGAATGTTTATGGCTTAATGCAACATAAGATGTACTGCTTAATAAATAGAATAGCTGTCCTGGAAACAGGCGTCATCCAAAATAGTGTTTCCAGTGTGAAGTACATTCTGTGGTAACCTGCTGGCTTTAGTCAAAGAAGGGTTTCTATCCACGCATACGTCTGTGCACAATTGTAAGCAAAATGTAATATCTCAAACTGTATGTGATGTGGAGAGAGAAACTCTTTCTGTTTCCTCAGTTAATTTTGTGCTCTGAGTTGAATAATTCATTTCAAGGGAGAGTGTTGTTGGGAAGGTCAAGGTCAAACCTGGTCTTGTAGAGCTTCTGATGACACGCAAAATGTGTGTTTAGAAACGCACTTTGCCCTGAAGCTGAAAACTCTACAATCTAAATAATGTAGTCTTAGAAATGCTTAGGAGGAAATCAGTCTGTTTTCTTTCTATTGAAAAATGATTAATCAAAACCTTGGGAGAATGTCTCCCACCACATTTGCCTTCAGAAATGTGGCCTCTTCTCTGAAGAGTGGTGAGGCCCTTGGAGAACTGTAACTTGGCAACTGGTCATGTTATGGCCTGTATTCCATGGGGATCTTAGTCTTTGAATGGAAAAGGAAAATTGACTGAATGACATTTTAATTTTGTTCACTCTTCTCTCTGGCCTCCTCTGGCTCTGGGATTTTATGGTCTAATGATTTAATTTTGAGATGCTAAGTCTTACGTGAGATTATAACTACTGGTAAATTAATTGCTTTATGCCAGCAAACGTAGCTTATTCTGGAGAGGTGAAGGGCAGATGCCTTACCAATGTTATTTAAATTCAGAAAGTATGCTGTGTTAAACTTCTAAAAATAGATAAAAAGCCAGTTCCAGTTTTTTTAAAGAAACAAAACCAAAATGATGAAAACAGCCTCCATAATTAGTATTGTGTTAACAAGTAACACTCTGAAAACTTCAGAAATCTGAGCTAGTATCTCTACCAGAGTAAATGACATCACAAATATTGTCAGCAAAATGAATTAAAACAAATGTTTTGAAAGGAAACCTATTTATGTTATTCTGGTTGTCACCCATGTTAGCAAAAAGCCAGGAAAATGCATCTGAAATCTGTAGAAATCTTTGGAGTTAAAAAGGAAGAAAAGAATTTCTAACTATGTGGAGAGAGGAACCTGTACAACAAATATTATTAATGTGCTTGCTTGTTTGGGAGGGAAGAGGAGATGTTTTTAACGAGGTTTCAGGAAAATTATTAAATATTCTCTATTTGGTAGCTTCTGTATGTCTTCTTTTACTTACATATAAATGCATTCAATTGCCCTGTAATTTGTTTGGGTTATTTTCTTTGATTGTTGGTTTTTTAGTTTAGTAAATTGACTTTGGTGGAATCACTTCCATGCAAGCAGAATCCTGCAAATGTGTGGACTACAGTGATGCAGGTCAGAAGGGACAAGGACATGTGTCCTTTCTATGAGACCCTGCCTCGTAATTATGCATCAGTTTGAAGAGTCCATTTAAAGAGGTTTGGTCCTTTTGTTGTTCTGGTCATGTTTTGGTCTCTCAGCAACTAATGGTTAAGGAGAGAACTACATTTTGTATCATAAACACTTCAGCTGATTGGAGTTTTTCCTTGGATTGGCAATCACACCAGCATAAAATGGTGCGAGGACCTGGCATGTTTGAGGTAGAGCTTTTTGCTTCAGTACATTGGCTAAAACATACAAATTATGACTTCACTGTCAGGTGTGAGAAGGGAATCAGTGCAGGGTTCCTATGTCGTTGTACTCCACCACCATGTAAGTGTAGTCTCAAGGTGTGACATCTTTAGGGTGTGGGAAACTCCAAATGGTTTGTACAGCTTTGTAAAGCAACAGGGTTATAGCCTGCCTGTGTGTCGTGAGTGGCAACCATCCAGTAGAAGGGTAGATTTCAAAGGGACATGTATGGGCTGCTTGCTGGGTATGGAACACACGTGCATGAGTAGTTATTTCTTGTGGAATGGTACCAGTGAATTCATCCTTTTCCCCTTTTCTTTTCTTGAGTTGAACAGTAGTTCTACTGCTCCATTTTACTTCAATCACCATGTAGCAAATGCTGGAGGAGAGACAGCCACTGCTGTGTCATCCCTCCCTGACTGAAATCTGTGCTTTATGCCACCTATCTTTAGTTAAGTTCCACCAGGATCCTGTCTTTTCCTAATAAAATGACATCCTTCTCTAGATCAGCTGAGCTTTAGGATCCTGTTTTTATCACGAGTACTGGCAATTAGTTGCACTGTAAAAAATCTCTCTTGTTTTTAATCAACTATTAGCTTCTTAAAGTACAACTTTGGATATTTGAAAAAAGCGTTGTACAGATGTGTAGCTCTGACCTCTTCTGCATGTCTGACCTGTGTTGGTGCACAGCAGTGGTTATGAACTGTTTTGAGTATAGTTGCAAATTGAGTTGGATTTGGATATCACAGTCATGGTGGGGTTCAATCTGCCTTCTCTAATGTTGAGAAGATGAGACCTTCTCTCAGCTGCATCTTCTAATAGGAGTAGATTTGTGCTTCTTCAAAATTCTTTAAATCCTTTTATCCAGTGTCATTGGTGTTGTTTTTTCAGGCTCAAATATAAGCTGTGCTGGTTTACTGTACTGGGCTGAGTTTCTTCTAGGGGTCTTAGGGATCAGTATTCTTGTTTACTTCCCCATCCTGTCTGGATGCTCTAGATTGTTGTTGTTGTAGATTGTTTTCCGTGAAATTTTGCCTAGAGATGATTAAGAATTGCATGCTCTGGAGAGCTCTCTGAATAAACTAAAGAGACAACAAACCTAATGCTTTGGGGGTTTATTGCAAATTATAATTGGAAGTTTGTAAATATTCTAAGAGGAGGATGCAACATGAGTAGAGTAGAGATCCTATGTAAATATTTGGGTTTTAAAGTCTAGAATGTCTTCTGATGTTGTTTTATACCACTTCCTTTTAAGCTGAATGTTTGTATGTTTTTAAAAGATGTAAACTCCTAGAATGTTAGCTTATTAGTGTGGAGAAATTAAAGTGTGCAAAAATATCTTACCTGTATACTAATGAAATAAATAGTTCAACAATGTAAATAGATGACAGTAACTGAAACCTAAATGCACTTCAGATTATGGTCACCAGGACAGGAATTTTACATTTCTGATTGATTCCTCCCCATCTGGGAATAGGTATTACAAACTCCTTTCTCTTTGCGTCCTTCCAGGAATTCAAAATATCTTAATTTTTTTGTATTGATATACGTGTATTTAGAGCGCCAACAACAGCCATTGCTATTTCATAGTGACTTGGAAGCAGAGAATAAAAAGATTGTGTAAAGCATGTTAGGGCACTTGTTCTAGCATAATATCAGGACTCTTGGCATGGGATGCCTAACAGAAGTGTAGGAGGCAAACTGTAACGTAAGCACGGACAGAATAATTTCTTCTGTAATAATGTCTCATTTTGATTTCTAATCAGAGATACATTTGATTTCAAAATAATATTTTTCCCTTCTTTTTCATGAGTGCTAATGAATCCTCAGAAACAAGTATTAACTGTTGCAGTGCCTTTGCTTTTCATCTAAAGGCTCAGCAGAATTTCCTAAATTTTTGGGCTTTGGAATTTCTGGTTGAAATGTCATAATCTCTTCATCAATAAAAGAAACAAGCTTTTTGATATACTTTTAGTTTTGGAATTACCCTATTTTACTGTTGATAGAGTCTGTCTTTCTCTATAATGCGAGGTAAACTACAGAACAGTTCCTGAACAGCCTTCACTCTCCATTCATGATGCTTTGTGTGTGATGCATTTGATTGTGCCCTCTCTTAATATATGAAACAAGAAATTGCGCAGAGGGTAGATGACTGAATGTATAAATGGGCATGGAAATTTCACTGACTATGGATGTTTCAGTTGAAAGGTGGAATGCAATAAAGAACATCAGATGCCCAAATCTGTAAAATAAAATGTATCTTAATATACGTATGTGCAAAACTCTGAGCATGTATATATGTGTGTGTATGTGTATATATATGGACTTACGTTCATCTAATGCATTAATGTCGAATTCCCAGAAATGCGGAGACGAGAGAGGACCGTTTTAGCTCATGTCAGGACAATGTGCTTTGGTAATTTCCCCATCCCTGGAGAGCTTATTAAACACTAAACAAAATGTCTCAGAATATAACTGATTGAGTGTTTTAAATTATGCCTTTTCGTTTGGCTCTTGGCCAGCTGCTCATTGCACAGGGCTGTGGCAAACAAAACCTGTAATTTACACTGACAGCATCATGCAGTTCACTCTGCAAGCTTCTCAACTCAGAACTTTCATAAAGTAAACATTCAAACAAACCTCGGGTTCTTAATGTAAACACATTTTGTAATTCTAAACTTGGCCAAACAGTTAAGAATCAAATAAGGGCTGTATTTTTTCCCCTTCTCATGAAAATGTCATTATATATTTTTCCTTTCCTTTGCTGATAAATAGGGATATCTCTACATGAGTAATGAGAAAAGACAGCAGTAATCAAAGAACTTTTTTTCTTTCTCACATTTCTTTTTTTTTTAACCATGTACCTTTAGCACCAATTTCCTAACTTTTATTTTTTCCTATCAAGTGTATCCTAGTGAGGACTGACACATATCCCGCCATATATGGCATATCGGCTTATCACATTCCACTTGGTCCAAACTCAGAATGCAAAATGCAACATAGTGGACTTCTATGAAGTATATAATTTTCAGATATTTCTGTGATTTTGCTGTTTGCCTTTTTTTTTATTCCCCCAATTTGATGAATTCATTTTCTTTGAAAAGAGTGTTTTCTTAAAGCAGAAATGGAATAGTAAGAAATCTGAAGGGGCAGATGCTGTAGATGTGAAACCGACAAGCTGCATCAGAGCCATTGGTCAATACCTGCACGTGAGGGAGAAGTACAAGAAACTGTGCTGAAAGTGATTGTGCTATAAATAAAGAGCCCAGTACAGATTTATCCTGCAAATTGCCTAATCAAAGAGAGGATATGGAAAGGAATAGTGACCTAGCTACGTTATCTACAAGTTATCACTTCTGGAGTGGGATTTTAGTTTGTGTAAAGATGCCTGTCTTCAGTCACTTGAATGGAACTGTCATGAGTATATTTCTATGGACAACACTGGGATCTTGGGCACCAGTCCCAAAATGGAGGCACCTGAACAGAGTCCCCCACTTTAGATCTGTAAGTTGAATCTTGCCTTTAATGCCACACATGGAAGAGTTTGTCTTAGCTTTCTGAACATAACTTACAGCTACAGTCAAAAGCAGAGGGGAGGACATGAGCAGTAGGAGGACAGAACTTGCTCCATGTTAGGCTCACTAGAAGGTGCTGTGTTATACCTGTCATAAGATCATCTGGATACCTCGTGTAAGAATGGAGAAACATAATCTGAATAGGAAGTGAAGGTTTGGATTCTTTTTGAGCTGCAACCAAAACTACGTTTTGCCATAATGACTGCAAAATTTGTACTCTTTATAGAGCTGACGACAAGAACAGAAAATGAAATGAAATTGAATTATTTTAATACTAAGGACTGAAGTATCTGAGAACAGATGGATCAAATAGAAAAAACACATGGAAAAAAGAAGAAGAAACCAATGCACAAAACTTGCATATGAATGTCTGCTTAGTATATACTTTATGAAGTATTTACAAATTCCTCTAACATGAAGTTGTTTGTACTCTCTTGTTTTATGTGTTTGTTCTGAATGCAATGACAGTGAGTAAGGCTTGGCACCTGTAATGACTTGCAGTGTCATCATTCCATTTTATGCAGAAAAGTGAGAAGTTTGTGTCACATAAGGAAGGACTTCACGAGTGTAATACAGCAAGTCATTAGCTTTTTCTTTCCCACTGCAATTATAACAGCTGAACAAAGAAAATAACATGAGAAGTTTCTTAAATAATTAAGGTAGAAGTCTGGATGCCACAAGGAAGTGGAAAGGTGTTTAAATGGTTCAGGACAGATTTTTTCTGCATTCCTGGTCTTAGTGTCATCTTGTGTTGGGATCCAAATATTCCTGTGTCCTAATTCTTGAAAGTGTTTCAATGTCTTAAATATTCATCTTATACATTTTGGCTAATTGCTCTTTTATTTGTGTGCCTTCATGTGAAGAGGACTTGTGGTATGTTCTCTCCAGCATTTTTTGAGATAAATGTAGTTGAATCTATTTTTAGTATTTTTCTTTTAAAAACAAACAGCCTCTCCCTTTCTTCTTGGAGGTAGAAGAGCTCTGCTTTATTGGGAATAATTTTTAAAAGCCTAACTGTTCCCATGAGCTCAGCATCTTTATTCCTCTCCCCATTATTTTTATGAACTGCTGCATGCCTTATTTCATTGGGAAGTCTGGCTGCAGCTCTCTAGGAGGATGAAGGCTGCATGCCTGAGCTCTTTTGAAACTATGACAGCACATGCTAGTACTTATTTCTTTAAAATTTGACTAAATATTTCATTATAGATATTTTCAAGAGACTTATGCATGGGTTCCTATGATCTCATTCTTTGATTTTTAGAAAGAAAGTAAGGAAAAAGTGAAGGTTGTGATATTCTACAGCTATCCAAATATTCAGATTTTGCAATGGCAAATCAAACTTCTGATATTGCTTCTTCATTTGGCTGGAGTAAGGATAGGTAGCTGTTTGTAAAAATAGCATTATTTGCTGTGGAAAAAAGCTGGCTGTTTGTATAGTGAAACAAAATGAGTTGTGGGAGTTTGGCTTGTGACTGGATTTGTTTTATTCCTCAGTAATGTGCAAGCTACCAGGTTTTCCACCCTGTTGGGAGAAACACAAAGGTTTTCTGCAACGTACTCTTATCAGGGTCAAACTGGACTCTTGGTTAATATCCTGGACACTAAAAGATACCTGTTTTCAAGAGCCCAGTAGACACTGAATATTTCAGAAGTCTTCAATTCTTTCTTGCATTTTAGTTGAAATTAGCTTAGGGATGAAAAAATGGGATGATGATGGCTAGGCGCACCGGCTGGGAAACTCAGTGAAATATTGGCCTTTGTAAATATCTGTTTCAAACAGTTGTATGTAAATAGTCAAACCCTCAAGGATTTTTTTTAATGCACATTAAAGAGAAAGATATCCATGCTGGGAGAGGGGTAAATGAACTGCTCTAAGCTCAGTTAGTCTTGCTTCAGTTCAGATACCAGGATTAGCAGGATAGAACAGCAAAGCATTACTTGAGGACAGGTGGGGAAGGAGAGCAGACTTGGCACATCATTCTGCTCTCCCCTCAGCTGGCTGGAGATTTTTGTGTTCGCCAGATATATGCCAGTTCTCTTCTTTACTATAGTTTCTTCTCTTATTAAAAACCAGTGCTGCCTCCCATTTCCCAGTCAGCTTTAAAATAGCTCATCAGTTTCTCATTCAAGTTCTTTCAGAATAGTTAAACACCATTTAGTCCTTGGTAAAGTGGTAGTAAGCTTGTTGCTTTGTGTTGTACAAATCTGATTTAAAGCTTTTTCTACTTGCTCGTAGAACTGTTACTTGGGTTCTGATGGCTTCACAGACTCCTTCTCCATAAAGAGTCTAATGTGAAAACCTCCTTGACTTCCAAAACATTGGAATCCAATGCTGTCAGGGGCAAATACAAATAAGAGGTTGTGACAAATGAATCAAATTAATTTCATACTTCATTGTGTAGAGGAGAAAGGTCTCCAGAGTCTGATTTCAGTCCTTGTCATTATTTTGGATTGATGATCAGTAGTCTAACATTTTTATGATTATCTGTTTATATATGTACTTCAACTCACAGAAAGTCTGGATATGCTTTTACACAGTTAAATACATTTCTCTTGTTTTGCTCCACTTTTCTGCTTTTATTTTTTTGTTGCAGCTGTACAGCTCCTACATCAGTATAATCTGTTCTCTAATTTTGATTTAAATACTTATCAATAGTATAATCATATTTCTCTGGAAGTTGTTCTCACATAGTTTAGAAGTATAAAATCACATTCTATCCCTGGCCACATTTGCAACTGGACAGACTAATTTTTATGTTGGATTCTTGAAATTGTATAGGAGTCCTTGGACCCTTGTTCTTTGGCTGTTTGGTTTGTAGTTGGGTTTTTTTTTTAAATTCTGCTTGTTTGAAATGCTCTTTGGTTAGACAGAGATTTGCTATTTCCTGTCAAACTTCATTAGCTACTTAAATGCTTTATTTCCAAGAACACAGGGTTTTAATGATTGCATCCCTACTTGGTGTGTCATCCTGAACTGTGCTTGCATCTGCACCTGCCAACTTTCTGTTAAGTTTAAATAGTCTTCATCTTAATTTTAAGCTTAGATACCAGTAGCCTATTTTTGTTTTATTTTAGGTAAAGTTGTGCATCTTATTCTAAAAGTCTTCCACCGTCTAATAAAACTGAACTCTTTCTTTCTGCATCATTTTCTCAACTACTTTATGAAATATGATTGTAATGCCAGAACCTGTGCTTTGGTGCTAAAACTATTTCAAAGATGTAGCCATGGAGACAGTCTTGTTGTCAGGTGGCTAAAAAGCTAATTTTTTTCTCCTAGCACTTTGAAAATTCTTTTATATGATGTTATTTTTATCATGATCAGCTCCTTCTCAGTTTTGTCTGAGAAATTCTCTGGATATCTGCTGTGTATCATAAAACCACCTGTCTTTGCATTTAGTTATCAGAATACCCAAGGGCAAGGTTGTGTGTGCTGTGTGGAGACTCAGATCTTTGCATTCGTAACCGTTAAACTGCACGCTGTAATGAATTGCTGTCAGTGAAATCTGGTATTATATGGAATTAGCTGAATTTTAAGATTAGTTGCAGAGAAGAAATTTAGACCAAACTAATCTTAAAATTTGATAATAGTTATAAGCATATGTGGAAAACAGGCTGATATATAATTCATGTAAAATGAACGTTTTATGTTATGCAACTAGTAAAAGCTCTGTTTGGAATGCCTTCTTTTCTTTCTTTGTATTGGAATGCCTACTTTTCTTACTTTGCATCTGAAGTTAATACAGAGCTAAAGAAAATGGGAATTCACAGAGATCAGGATCTTGAATCTGTAAGATACATTCCTTTGATAAAACTATTGATTTACATGCCATGCTGTTGGGTATTTGCTATTGCAAGAAATGATGCATTTCAAAGAGGTATTAGAAACCTCCTTACCCTCTGGTGAACTCAGGGCTTAGGAAGCTAAGTCAGCTCAGCATTTGTGCCCCTCTGTAGGTTCAGTTCTGTATATTTCAATCATCCTTTCTTTCTAGGCCAAATGGTACACTCAGGGAGACCTAAAGCACATGCAGATGATCACAGTAGTTTTTATTGTCTTTTCAGGAGAACTGAACTGTGTAAACTCAGAATTTATTCACTGCTTCTTCCGTCAGAGCTACAGTGTTGGCTGCTACATTGTGTTCACAGACCACGAGAAAACTGGGTTCTGAACCAAAGACAATCTATATAGGGTTGATATTTCAGTAAGAGTTGTGGATGACTAGCAATTAATAACATGAATTTATGGATGTGGTGCTTGTATTACAGTGGTGAAGCTTTGATAAGCTTTGATAAGCATGTTTACAAGGTCCTTGGAGCTTTAATAGAGTGGTTTTCATTAACTTTATTTATAACCTATAGTTTTTATTGGCTATATATATACTTAAATCTAGCTTGTAAGCATTTTGGAGGTTTATAGCAAACTTAGAGATATAAAAAGTTAAGTAACTTTATCCAGTGAGTGCGTTTATCCAAATATGTCATCAAACTTCTCAATTTCCCTTTTAGAAAGCCAGTTAGGGACAGACTGACTCATTCTCCTGTCTAACAGAAAACAAAGACATCCAGAGTTTAGCTGGCAAGACTGTTGAAAAAAGGGAGAATTTTAGGATTTCAGGGAGTGGGTCTTGCTTCTCAGTTCCTCAGTTGGATGCAAATGAAATTTTGAAATGAGAAACATGTGAAATCTTGTCTAAACATTTAATAAATTATGTCCCAGTTTCCTGATGACTTAAACGCAAATTGTAGAATGTGAACATTCCTAAAAGTCATCTTAATAGTCGTAAATTTTTACGTCAGAATAAGGTGTACAGTGCCCAGAATTTCCTGATAACCCTGACATTTTTAGCAAACAAGTCAGAGTGAAGGGAGAGGAGGGTGCATGGTCTCCATTTCTGCTAGGTTTTATTTCCTTTTCCACAAGGTTGTCTGGTTTTGTTCAGGCTGTGACGAGGAAGGAGGCTACCATAGTGTGTAAGGAAGTGCAAGTGAGATGGTAACAATTATGGTTTACTGAAATGGAAGGGTAGTTCAGGAAAAACAGGGTTTAGTACCTATTAGTACCTGATCATGTTTGTGGGGCACGTGTCTTTCACCAGCGACTTGAAGCTGCTGTGAATCAAAGTGCTGAGGCTAAGGAATTTCCCAGTAGCATATAAAAGCCTTGACTGCTTTTAAAAGTGAAGATCTCTATTTTAAGTTGCAGGTTTTTAATCAGCTCTTGTAATTTCAAGCAAAAGGTGTGACTTGAAAGGTACTGGCAAGGAACTAAATAAAGCAAAGAGCAGCTTTAGAGATGTGCTTTTGCCATGCCTTAACTTGGATGCTGTCTCTGCTGAAGATGCTTGGTGGATCTTGGTTAGAGAATGAGAGCAGACCTGTGCAAGGTATATCTCATCAAACTGATTTACACATTTGAAAACAACCATGTTTCTGGATTCAGTGAGTTTCCTCTCTCCAACACAAAGGCAGAGTCTGGGAGAAGGTAACTGATGTTAGGCCAAATCTGGCAGACATAAATCACTTAACTGAGTAATTTCAGTGTTATTGTCCCTTTTGGACTTTTAATTTCCTGTTTTGGGGAGGGGAGAGGAATAAAAGTTTTCTATTGCAGAATACTTCCCCTGACATCTCTCAGTTGTCATCACAACTGTTGGGTTTGGGTCTTTTATCTGCTTGTTGCTGTTGTTGATGATCAAGTTATGGTTTGAGAGTCTTTAGTGCTGGAGCTTTCCCTTGTCAGAATGTCTGAACAAGCTTCAGTTTTTACCAGCCATGTTTCCCAGCGTAAATTTTTCTGTGGGAGCACAAAGGGACTGGTTAATTCTCTGCCTGCTCAGTCTTTGGAGTTCCTTCAAATTGTGTCTCGCAGGGACCATTGTGTGAGATTTTATCCCAAGGGTGTGCAGCTGAGACCTACCACAGAAGGGGAGTGGGCATTTCTTTATTCAGAATCGTCCTGAAGTAGCAGACCTTGAGAGGAGGTTTGAGGAGCAGAACCTCAAACTCTCCTCCTAGGGGTTTTATCTGCTATGGATCTCTCTGTTACCAAAATGGGTGCCTTAAGGTTCTTTTTCAGTCTCAGCCAAGTACTTAGTATCTTTCAGTAGAGGAAGTACTGTATTGAGCTGTTAAAGAGAATGAATTATTGAATGAATAGAAAAGTATAATTTTGTTTATGACAATGCAACTTTTATAGAACATTTCTAGAGGGATTGAGACCTTTCTGTATTTTGGAAATCTGAAATGAGAAGTAAAATTGTCAACACTATGTTTGGAGAACAACCCTCTGTTGGAAGGGAGAGACTAGATGGTCCAGTAGTTTTTCTTCTGTCTACTCCCATATGCTACTCTGAGCCATCCACCTGACCTGTGCCTCATCATTACACACACTAAAACATACATGAGTCTGAATGACAAATTTTAAAAACCAGAGTTCATATGTCCTTCCCAAACTTTTAGATAATTTCTGTGGCTTGTTTCCAGTCTTTGTAATAGAAAGGTTCATACATTGAACATATTTTTTTAATGCATTCACACTCTTGATCTTCAGATTCTAAATAGGTCGTGTTACCTTATTCCAATGTGTGGTGTTTTTCTGAAAGCCTCTAAAATGTGCATTTCAGGATCAAGAAATAAAATAATGTACTTATGTGAAAATCAAAATTACCATGTGAGGAGACTTTGGTGTTTATTTTTAACAATTTTTTCAAGGAATCTCTGTTCTTAAAAGATTTAGTGCTCCTGATCTTTTTATTTATTCTCTGTTTAAAATTACTGTCTCAGCACAGAGACTGAGGCCAAGACATTTTTCTTAAATTGCTGCAGTCTCCCATGCATGGTTCTCTCACATGTCTATAATGCTCAGAGGTTTTCTAGCTGGGTACAAATGCATTGAAGCTCACAGCATTCCATGGGAAACTTGGTTGAGTTTAGATCACAAGTCCTGGTAACTGATGTGTGACCTGCATTCTAAGTTCTCATGGCCATTTTCTCCTGCCAGTTTTTAAGATATGAAACTAATTATAGCATATGTAAGTCACTTAAATTTTTCTGCCACGAGAAAGATCTTAACTTCATTGAGATTTCTCCTCCTCCACACGCAAACAGGAGTACATCTTTTCCCATAGCAATGGGGTTTTTTTGAAAATTATGATAGTGTCAAATTTTCTATCTTGGAGAACAAATTAGGGATTTTTCTGTCTCTCTGATGTTGTGTGTTTGCTTTTCAAAGTTACAGTTACAAAATCCTATGCCAATTTCTCCCTCTCTCACAGCCCCACCCTGCAATGAATCAGAAGTGCACCCTGTCTTTTTTTGGTCACAGGTCTTGGTACAGTCATCTGCTTCTGTTGTTGCTTATGATTAGACTTGTTATGCTGTGCCACACATGGAGTGGTGCACTCAGTCTTATTTGGAAATGTAAATTAGTGACTTGAGCGAGTGCCCCATTACTGAGGGCAGTGCCTCCCCATGAGCATATTTGGCCAGTGCTTCATCGCCCATGCTGGTCACTGCTTAGGTGTTGATTTACAAGAGCCATAAATATGCTGAGACTTGCCATATTAGAAAGGTCAACTTTCCCTTTGAGCTCTGACATGAGGGTTAAAAGTGCTGACCAGGGCTACCACCAAAGGTGGCTTTCCACAGTCATCCCTTTCAGAATTTATGTCCTTTTGCAGGGAAGGCAATGAGCATCTCTTTCTCCACACATGAGGGGAGAAGAGGGTAGCAGTGTAGGAGAATGTCCTTTGGCTAGGGTTATTCATTGTGCCCTCCCCATCCTCCAAGGGTGCAATGATAGTATTGGTTGCTAATTGTGATAGTGTGCCTGCAACAGTGAACAGACATGTTTATGTGCCCAGAATTAAGAAAAACCCCTAAATATGAGTCTATTTGTCGGTGTCATTCCACCAACGTCAGTGGAGTTGCATGAGAAATGTTTATCATCTAGATCTCACATCTCCTTGCTAATGACAGTAGGTGGAATAATTTGAATTGCACCAGGGATCTAGAGAGAATTTCTCAGTTACATTACCACTGAGGTGAAAGCCCTTTTTCTATTTGTATTTATTCTTGAATTTTTGCATTGAAGAAACATAATGTGACCTTGGTTACCAGTTTTGGGATCTTAACCCTAAATTCTATTTATTTGCCTTAAGAGAAAGTATTTTTTATCTTCCATCATGCACAAAGGCTGTTGTAAGCATCTTTGAATCCTTGAATTGTGACAAAGATTTGATTTCACAACATCTGTTGAAAGTTATGCAGTGCAACAGTACATAGTTTTCCGCATACGAGCATGAGGTAATTAATCTGTGTACATCACTTCCTCAAGTCGCTCTTTGTGCCTCAGTGGTGTTATTAGTGGGACTGTCCCATTGGAGTGTAATGTAGAATAAGAATGCTAATGTTGTGCTTGTGGTGGGTCTTTCTTATTCACCTACAGAACACAAGATACCCATGAAAAAGGTCAAATGTACACGGATCTGGCATCCATTTCACAACTTGCAAGACATAGTCTCCAGCATATGTAATACATATAACTCATTGCCAGAAAGCTAAAAGGAAATGATTGCATTTGAGTACAATGCAATCTACAACAATAGTTCAGTGTGCATGAAATTAAAAACCGCTGGTAACACGTGTAGAATAAATAAGTTGACAGTGTTTATTTTTGCTGCAGCTCTCTGTAGAGATAAGGTCCTGCTTCTTAAAATATTTAATTGGCTTCATTAAGAAAAATAGCAAATAATAATTATACCTACTCTTCCAGAATATTGAATTTTCCAGAGCTGGACATACAAAATATCATCATTCCAGTGTGTAAATGTGTTTAAATTAAAGTATAGCAATGTTATGCTGGCAACTAAAACACTTCACCTTTTAGTTAGGATGGTTCCTTCTTTCCTTGATACCCTGTCCCAAAACACTGTTTCAAGCACTGTTTACTGATCTACTGTGGGTAGCAATTACTTTCATCTGACACTTTAAAATAAACCCAAACCACTTTGCCTAGAGCTCTCGGTTTCGTGAAATTACCTTTCTTAACAACTCAAACCCTGAGCAGTCTTGTAATTAATTTGGTAGTTTAATTTAATTTTGGTAGTTTTAGTGTGATGTTTAGTCCATGTAATAACATTGTATTAGAGGGTAAAAGTGTACTGTGACGGTACACAAGAGAAAAAACATGGCCTTAATTCAGTATTGAGTGTACATCCAGGGAAGATACAGAGAAGGCTGAAATAGCTAATGTGGAAATGGTCAAAAAGTATTTTTTATGTGAGGGTCTGGAAAAGAATTTAATTATTTGGAAGTACAGAAAGATATGTTTGGCTTATTTTTGTGTGGGTGGGTTTGGTTTGTTTGTTCTTTTGGTTTTTAAATATTTATTTTTCTTGGAGGTGCTATGAACAAGAATTTGTGAGACTTAAATGTAGAAAGGCTCGTGTAAAAATGTATCTAGGTACAACAAGCTGAGTGACAAGCAGTATGACTTTGATACCCCACTTTTAAGGATGGAGTTGTGAGAGAATTGTAAGGATGAAGCCAAGGGCTGAGGGATAAAAGACTGATTCCCTTCTGTTCTCATGGAGTTGGGAATGATGACAGGTTGCTCGTATGGTGAGATTTATTGTTTTGGTGATGGCTAGAGTACACTTGAGTCATCATCATAGAGATGATGTCTGACTTTGAATTTCTGTGAGGAGAAGCGCAGAGAGTGGATGGACAAAGACAAGACATAAAGAATAAGTGGAGTGCTATGAACACAGCAGAGGTGGACAGTGATAAGTTCCCAACTCAGAGTACAGTGTGGAACACTAAGAGAAATGAGCCCAATCTGCAGTCATAGAAACTGTGTGGGTAAGATAGCAAGGCAGTGCTGAAAGCTCATTTGTGCCCAAGGCAGCCAAATTATCACAGAAACTGAAGATGGATTAAGTTCAGAGCTTTGCCAGAAGAGATGTTATTAAGCTTTTACTGAGAGCAGTTTTGGTTGAATATGAGGCAGAAGCCAGACCGGAATGATGCCTACAATGAAACTGAGGGAATGGGTCTTTTGGTGAAGATGCCTGAGTTTGCATCAGGAGCCCAGACAGCCAGCACAGTCAGTGATGCTTGGGGATCTTCAGTAATCTGCTGGTCAAGGATCTGAGCAACCTGCTCTGACTATGAAGTTAGCCCTGCACTCAGCAGGTTGTGCTGGAGACCTCCAGAGACCACTTGCAACCTCTGTCACTCAGTAGGTTGTTGTATTAGCTGACACTGATGGTGGCACCAGTTGGAGTAAAAAGCAGTGTTTTGTGGTGTTTTGTTAGATGAGAAAGACTACATGTGTGAGAATTCTGCAGATTAGGTTTCATAGAAAAAGACCCTCATATTAGTAGATGATCCTTAACCTTAATATCTTACTAATTCCTTCTATACCAAACTACAGAGTTTTGTGCTAATATTTGAATTCTGTGAGCAAAATTTATCATAACTGCCTTTAAAAATCTATTTACATAGCTTATTAGCAAACTCCTTTTTTTTCCCTGTCCTGTTGAATAACATTCACTTATTAACAGTGTATCTTTGTAATAAAGCTTTACCCTTTGTATAGTTGACAGTCTGTATAGGATGTAGAAAGTCTGAAGATGGAACACACCTATACATTGGGACATTTCTTCCTTTCATCCAGTTTAACCCTCAGGTACCTGTGATTGATTTATTTTCTTCATACCTTAATTTCCTTTCAGTAAATGGAAAATGGGGAATAGCTGTGCTTAGATAATATTTAAAGCTCCTTGAGATTTGCAGTGGAAAAAGACTGTGTAAGTGCTAAACATTTTAATATTTTGCTCTTTTGTTTCTTTTTTTTTGTTTGTTTCTTTGGGTTTTTTGGTCTGTTTGTTTTTTGTGGGTTTTTTTGGTGGAGAGTACTATGTAAATGCATAAATACTTGTATGCATATGGCATGTGTTTTCAAACTAGGAACGTGCATATCTGGAAAACCTTCTAGTTTCATGTTTTACTTTGTAAAATGTTTTCTAAAACAGCAGCTTTTATTATTTAACTGTGCTGCAAAAATACGCAATGTGGATAAGTGATTTTGGACAAATGCATACATCCTCAGGAAAGATACAGTGGACTCTGCATTAGAATCTAAAGTAAGTATCTTTGTAATCCTTAATCCTGCTCTCCATCTTCCAACCCTGAGAAATGCAAGAGCTTATAAACAAGGCCAGTAGCTTTTATGGCGTGGTTCTTCAGGTGCACCTAGTAGTCTGTGTATCTACCTTCTGGACTTTGTACTGTTTTTTTTACATTCCTCTGAACTTTGGTGCTGCTGTTTCTTTAAGCTCCAACAATACAACAAATTTTTCCCTTCTGGACTCTAGTTGGTTTGGTCTGCTACACTACCATGCACAGGTTGTTTGTCTTGGTGTTCCTGTCTGGTCTGCACACACACACAGAATGATTCATATTGAAGTGCAGGAAAGAGCTATCCAGTTGTCCATTGGCCTCTTTTTTTCCACAGAACTTTTCCTTATATGCTAGGATTTTGTCAGGCTTGTGGCTTGTTTGTGCCTCCATGCTTTAAAGGTGTGACTGAAGATGAATAAATACAATGACAGCAGCTTAGTGTTATTCTTTGTTTGCTGATAAATGTCTGTTGTAAGAAATGAGACTGTTCAGTTTGAAGATCAGTCTTTGTCTCTGAGCTACAGCAAGATTGTGGAGGATTATGGTTTGGCTGGCAACAAGAAAAATGCTTAAAATGCCTAAAGGGTTAACATTGAATGCTAATCTGGTTCTCGGATCTAGAAAGTTTTCACTCATCCTGTCATGAGCTTAAACTCCCAAATCTGACAATGTACAACTACTGAGGACAGTCTTGCTGCCTTACTGTAAAGTCAAAGCAGTTCTCGAATGGTTAATGAGAAGAGCTTTTACTGAGTCATCGAAGACTCTTACATTTTGCACAATCCAAACATTAACTCTTTCAATGAGAGGTGTCATCAATGAAGGGGCATAAGGCAATAGAAAGGCCCTTGAGAAGGAGGGTTGTCTAGTTTATGTAAAATATGATCATCTGATAAATTCATCACTAAAATTTTCATTTAGGAATTCTTCAGTTCTGTTCTTCCTGAGTACATAGGCAAGCGAGAGGTAGTGCTTTTTTTCTGCCTTACTTGAAAATATATCCAGAACAGTTTGTAAGACGGATCTAACTAATTGTTTATTCTTTCCACAAGAAGTAGTTTTCAGAATCTCAGCATCGTCTCATAACGTCTAAATTTTTTTCCTTTTGATCGCATAGTCACATATTATTCATGTACCACCTTTGACTTGTATACATTCTATGTCCTCCAAGGTATCTTTAGCATGTACTGTAGTCTTGCTCTTTGATAAAAGCAAGGCACTTCTCTGACTAATTGAAAGTCAGGGATTTTGCTTTGAATCTGAAATACTGTTTGGAGTGCTATATAGCCACCACATAGAAGAGGATATTGATTCTGGCTGAAAACAACAGGTATGTTAATTGGTGAATACTTCCTGGTTTGTTTTTTGTTTTTAGCTTTTTTTTTTTTTAAAACTCGTATTAGAGGTAAGCAAAAATTTATGTCATTGCTTTATCTGTGAAACCTTTTTATAGAGTTCTAGTTGTTTTCAATCCAAATGCAAAATTTGCATCCTGAGAAAATGTAAATTGGAGGAAGGATTTTGAAGTGGAAGAAAAGGTCACTTTGCCTTGTCAGGCAGACTCATGTAGGAAGAGCTGTGTCTTAACTTGCTGAGTGTTTTTTTGGTTGTGGGGTTTTTGTTGGGTTTTTCTTTTTCTTGTTGGTTTGTTTTTTGGTTTGTTTTTTTTTTTTGTTATGGCAGGCAACTGCGTGGAGATCTTGATGGTGACATTACTTGGCAAACAATTTGGAATCAGCTCAGCAAGTGACATCATACCCCCTTAAGGTTTTCCACATAAAATACGTCCTCAAAAAAAGAAGTAAAAAAAAAAATAACTGAGACTTAATCTGAAATCTATTATTATATCCTCTAAGGTCTCTTAAAGCACCTCAGTATTCCCCCTCTTCCCACCATTTTCCAGGCAGCTTGACTAAATGTAGCAAACAATAGTGGTAAATGCTTTACAGTCTTCTTGGGAATGGGAACAGAGGTGGGGCAGAGGGGGAGGGATAGAGGGATATAGACGAGGGACAGGGAAGAGGGTTTTAATCCCATGTCTATCCTGTTTAAAAAAACCAAATTACTCTAGTGCTGAGTCTTCTGTGCAGCTTTTCACCATGTGAGCACATTGTCAAAGGTAACATTTTGCCGCTCAGCAAGTTGAGTTGTCTAGCTCTGCCTCTAAGAGATGCATGTCTCAGATTTTGAGAAGAAGACAGCAGAGATGAAAACTTCCCTTGATCTCAGGGTCTGATTCCTGATTGATGATGATTCCCAAGAACAGTACCTAGTATGTGCTTTTCTGTGTGTGCCTATGCTTGCCTGCATCTGTACACATTTTCCTGAGAAGCAAAGCGATTTCTTCTGAGGCCTCTGTAGCTGCGAGCCTTAAATCTGGCTGCGTGCTCGGTGTGTGCCGCCTTTGATAGACGTGCAGGAGAGAGGTGCAGCACACGGGGTGAACGCTGCCAGAATATGTAGGACATGAAGTTACACAGGCCAAGCAAAGGAAGAATTATCTATGCATAATGTGAGTTTAGACGTTCTCACACCCAAACATTTCCATCTGTTCCTAAGCGAAAGGAAACTGAGACAATATTCTCCTATCTTCTGGGCCAGCTATACAGGGAATAGGAAATGTTCTTTGATATTTTTTTTTCCTTAGGATGTGTTCGGTTTCATTGCAGATTCAGAGAAGTCACAGTATAAAGTGGCTTTTTTTAAAGACAGTAAATGACATTAAATTCTTTTTAATTCTTCTTAGAATTGGTATTGAAACTGTAACACTGTGCTTAAACAAGCTGTGGCACTTTTAGGTTACTCTTAAAAAATAAAGCTGGATTTATGGGTTTTATGCCAACCCTGATATGAGGACTTTATCATTCTTACTTTCAAAGCTTTCTGGAAATTATCCTCTGTCTTTGCTTTCTCTCTCTGTATTTCTGTGTTCTGTCCAAACACTTACTTTTCCTCATGTCTTTTTCTTCTGCCATGAAAGGCAGCATGCCTGATGACATATTCTGTTCCTTACATACTGTAGTGTGTACCAAAGCCTCTAAAACACACTGAAAGGTTCACCTGCTTCCTGTCGGTTATAAATTCATACATCTGTGTGTCTCCCTGTATTCTTTGAAGTGTAACATCCTTGGCATCCTGCAACAGTGCTGAAGAATCTGCCAACCATTTGACCTACCTTGCTGGGTGATGGAGATGTAGACATTATTGTTTGTTAGAAGTCATTAGCTGTGTTTTCACAGCTGAACTCTCAAAATACAATTCTGCAAATATTTCTGATTTTTAGTGGATGCAAAATAAGAAAGCAGACAGATCCTTAGATGTAATGTTAAATTGTACATACTTCTTAGTGCTATGGTAAGAGGTGACCTTACCTTTCACATTCTTGTTCCAGCAAGTTTGTAAACTCATCACTTTTTTCCATGTATTTGCTGTGCTTCCTCTTCTCTTCCTCTAGTTCATTCAGTGTCTGTCTGTGTGCTTTTTCTACCATTAGAAGTTGTTCCAGCATTCTTCTGTGAACTTCTTTCTGTTTCTCTACAACTTTATCAAGCTGCAAAAAAAAGCAAAAACTCCTGAAGTATTTTGAAACTTTTGCTTTCTCAGGCTTTCATTAATAAAAGAATTTTAAGAGCAGCTTAGTAATATAATAATAATAAGCCTAATAGCAAGGTCATCTGTAATCAGTTTGGAAAGGGTTATTTAATTCTGTCAGTCTAATCCCAGCAAATTAGAAAAATAAGATACTGTTTTTCAGGACCCTCAGTCACCTTCCTTTCCTCCTCCTGCCATGACTGATCCTCAACAGCTCCTAATTAACAGTTACTGTTCCCAGAGTTGTGCTTTTCTCATTGATCATTTTGATAGAGAACCAGATGTCTTGGCAGAAGAAGCATCCTCCAGTGCTTCACACAGTGGATGACTGACTTCTGGTTGAATAGAAATAGCTGCCTCACTTGTAGCTGCCTAGGAAATAAGAGCATTGAATTGTTTTTGTAAGGTAGAGGTAGATCAAAAGGCAGTTTTCTTGTTTCACAGTAAATGCACAGTAGTGCCAAGAGTGCAGAACAATCCTGTCTCTTGTGCTTACTCTGAGCATGGCTCTGGGTTTCTGGAATAAGCAAGTGCTAAATTTTTTAATAGTTAGAAGGATTTCTTTTTAATGGGGGCATTTCCTTTTATGTTCCTCAAATTGCACGTGTTGTTGAGGTCTTTGTCTTTCAGATGGCACCTTTATAGCACAGTTTGAGCATAAAATGCCCCTCCCTTCCTCAAGGATTTCTGCTTAACTCCTAATCATAGAATCATTAAGGTTGGAAAAGACCTCTAAGATTATCGAGTCAAATTTTTGACCGAACACCATCATGCCAACTAAACCATAGCACTAAGTGCCATTCCCAGTCATTTCTTGAACACTTTCAGGGATGGTGACTCCACCACCTCCCTGGGCAGCCCATTCCTATGCCTGACCACCCTTTCAGTGAAAAATTTTCAATTTTTCTGAATATTATTATATAGTGATATTTTAATTTAAATAATCTATTTTGGCTTTTGGCAATCATTTTTACTTTTTCTAAACCACAGAGGTGTTGGCATAACTGTTCACTAGACTTATGCTGTTGAACAAAATAACCTCCACAAATTTCGAGAAAACTGTGATTCTAAGGATTCTGTAACAGTTTTGAGTTCAGTATGTGACCATGTTGTGCAAGTGTGTGTATGAAACCATGAGTGGTTTTCCTCCTTGGGCATTGCTGATCTAGCTGAAATTTCAAAGAGGATCACTGGAGGCCATCAAAAGATCTGGGAAGAATCTGTACTTGTGAGCAACTTTCTTCCCTGCTTGTTTCACTTCAGAGACAGCCTACCTCATCAGGTCAGCGTAGGAATCCTTGTGTCCTTTTTGGAAAAGAGAAATTTTGAGCTCACAGCCCAGTGCCTCCTTTAAACTGCAGTCTGTTCTAGTAGGTCAATCTGATTGTAGTGTTTCACTCTATTAATAGGAAAGAATTCACAAATGGGCAGTGTGGGAAGCAAAGCTGGTTCTGCTTCTCTGATGTTTCCCCCACAAGGAATTCTATGTGCCACAAGAAACACTGGGGTTTCAGGTTCTTAGGGCCACTGCTTATTTTTGGACAATTCAATTCCAGGGAGTACGATTAATTATCTTTTCCTCATGTTTATTCACAGTTTGGACAAGAGAAATGATGACAGGGAGAGCTGGAATGCCTAAACATGAGTTTCTTGAATGAGTGAGGATATAATCAATTTCTGCATAGGTTTCCAAGTCTTCCCCTGCTTATCTCAGCTTCTTTTAAAGCTATATGTATTCTCTTATGTTTCCCCTAAATAATTGTTAACTTTTTGTTGACACTGCTATGAATGAAGAAAAAGGAGCTATCAACAAGGCTTTGAAGATGGTTTGAGTCCAAAATATTCCAACAAAAATGTGGACCATTTTCAAATTTCCTGCACTTTCTACTAATGGCATTAGAGAGTCTTTTCTGTTGTAACGTAGCGGAGCTTGTTTCATGCATGATCAAGAAATACTTGAAGAAACCTGTGATTATTTGTTTTGGTGCTATTTTGAGGTGCTCTTACAGCAGATCATTAAGGTTTTTTTATCTTGTTCACTAATAATTTGTATGCTTTACACCAGCAAGGGGACTGCTTTCTGGAATCATGATCCTGCAGCAGGACCTCTCCTGGAAAAACATTTCTTACCTAAACCCTTGCATATGCAGTCTCTCTTAGTACGCAAGAGTCGCCTTATACAGGAATCTTTTGGCTGTGCTTTCTATATCTTTTACAGCAGTTGAAAATGGGATTGCCTTAAAAGGTCAGGTTGAAGAAAACTGTCCATTTTAATTTCTTCACACTCTCCCTTATTTTACCAGAAGTGGAAATTTAAAAAATTGAAATCTTTTGTTTAGCTTCTAACTTACCAGAAAGATACTTTATCAACCTTCTTCCCACCCCACCCCCCAAGATTTCAGAGGGGTTTTTGGAACAATGATGCATGAAGTGCCATCAACTAAGTTGCTAATCCTTGTCCTTTTAAAGGTGATATTGTCAGGTGAATACACACTGTTCTCAGAAAGCAACCTGCCTCCTGATTTTTGAAAAAGTTCTGATGTAGTGCTGCTTGCAGCTATGGTCCTGTTTTGCTTAAATTGGTATGAACTGGGCATCAGCTTTGCACGAGTGCCTGCTGGTCTCAGCCCTCAGTGTGAGGTCAGGTGGGAAGAAGGCAAAGGTGTGAACTTCCAGTTTCTTTCAGCAGGCAGTCTGCATGGATGGGTTAAGAAAGTAAAGGTATGCATTTATGTGGATTGGACCACCACTTTGAAAGTATTTGTAAAAATCTGAGGGGATATGTAAATCAGTGTCATAAGAAAACACTGCCGTTTCTGGCTACGAGCTGATAATAAATCAGACGATCCTGGTTCCAAACATGTAAATGCTTGATTGAGGTGAGGGTTAGTCATCAGCCAAGCAACATTAACCAGCAAGTATAAAATAGTCCTGCTCCTGCACTGTTTGGTGTAAAGGATGTGGGACCTGCCAGCAGGGTTTTATACGTTCTGTCTAATTTGTTTGCTCTGGAGTATTTGTTGAATGGCTACAAGAGGTTAATTCAAGCAGTAATCCAAGCAGCATGTATGCAGGAAAAAAGGTAGTAATTCCAAGTTTTTGTTTTGCAGCTCTCCGTACCTTACACTTCCCAGTAGTGCATTTGTCACTGTTGAGATTACAACAGTTTGGATTACAAACTGGTGTTTGGGATGGGTGAGGTGTGTATTCAAGGCAGGGAGTTGGGACAAAGAATTTTTATGGGAAAAAGAACAGTAGCGTCTTGGGGAGACCTGCTCACGTGAAAGCGTAAGAGAAAAGTAAATCAGCTGCTTTATTAAAGCGGTTTACATGTTGCAGTTTTCTCCTGTTGCTGGGACTAGAAGATGCGTTTCTATTTCTTTGTAAGCATGCTGCAAAATCAGTTCCACCGTGAGCATTTGGCTGTTGTGGCTGGGAACAAGGTGGAGAGTGTGAGCTCGGGAAGGAAGGGAAGAAGTGCTGGGACTGTCTCCTGGTACAGGTGGGTCATAGAGGAGACAATAGGAGAGACAGCAAATCCTACATCACAATTCATGCACACACTTGAGATCTGCATGTGAGATGTGTAATGGGAATGGGCTTTTGGCGTTGTGACACTTCTGTGTCCCTGTGCAGCACACCTTTCCCTCCCTGCACGGCCACACAGAGCAGAGCCTGGTACTGAGTTGCTGCACTTCGGTGTGGTTGAGAAAATGGCTTGTCCCTCTGCAAAATAAGGGCACCTCCCTGGTGAACAAATTTGACCTTGCATTTTCCCTGTGAGATCTTGTGGCTGACTCCCACGTATCCAGCAGAGAAGAGAGAGAAGTCTTGTGAACCCCTGCTAGTGTGAGATCCTCACACAGAAGCGTCTCCAACAGCCCTGGGTTCCTCAGATTACTCTGGCCAGTTGCTAGATCTGCCCATGCAGAAATAGTCATTTATATGTATGCACACAAGTTTCTTCAGCCTACACAGTTCTTAGCTAAAAACCACAGAGGACTAATAAGCAGCAGTATAAATGTCTTCTGTTGAAAATTAAAGTGATAAAATCTTAATTAAGTGATTTGTTGTTTTGTTCTTGCTAACCATATGGGCTTTTTGCTGGAATTAATACTTGAACATGCTGTACAATACAATGGAAAATCAGAGGCATAGCCTTACATAACTGTGAATAGTTCAGCAAGCTAAAAAATCACACAAATTTAATAGTTTAACTACATTTTGCCACTAACTCTTGAATGAAGTCAAAGTAGGATGGTGTATCTCATATCCATTACATCAGAACTGAACTCTTAATCTTTCTCTTTTTAGATTGTTTTGTGTTTGGTGGTATGCCAGTATAAAATCCAGGATAGTTACATTTTTTATCCAAAGTTCAGTATAATATTTTTCCTGTTAATAATATCCTCACGGTCATTGCTCGTGAATGTATAATCCTGAGTTTAGGATTACCAGAGATTATGGGAGCACTTCTTCCCTTGCCTTTTTCAACCCTAGCTGAGCCAAATTTCCATGCAAATATGTTGGGGGTCTTCTGCTGAATGACACCCTGTCAATGCTGTTGTTTCAGTCTCTTCCTGTGACTGATTTATTGGTGCCCTACAGCTGTGGTCCTTGGAAAGTTTTGACCAATGCTTACAAGATGTTGTGAGGACACGATCAGATAGACTTTGTTAAAAGACTGATGAGGATGCATCTTTCCCCAAGATGATTGGCAATGGGATTTACAAAATGGATTAAGTTTTTAATTATCCTTGATGGATGCAAAATACAGGCTTTCCTCTCGTTTCACTACTTTTAGAGGAGTTCTCAAAGTGGTAGGAGGTTCGTCCTATTTCGAACAGTGAGGCACATGATTTTTTTTCTTTGGCTGCATTATGGGGAGAGTTAGAAACCAGAATCTGCTTTTTGATACCATGAAGAGAAGAAAAAAAGACACTAGAAATGCTGAAATATCTTCCATCTTTATCTCTCTTTTCCTATATCACCATCTCTGATGTTTTTTTGATTCCTTTAAAAATAGATTGTTTATTTTTGAATCAGGGAAAATTATTCTTATATTCTTATTCTGCATTTACTAGAATAAGAAATGGTTTGGGTCTGTTACACTTCTCATAGGTTTGGCAAAGGAAGATGTCTTGGTGCTGCTTTCTAATTTGCTACATTTCTTTACCTGTGAATCCTATTCCCAATGAGTAAAGTTGTCCAGTCACCAAATTTCCCGACTACATTCTTAATCAGATTTGCCAAGAAACTTTAAGTTTAGAATAGGTAAGAGAATTGTAAGGGAATGGTAAAGGACTAGAAATCTTACAGTTGCCTTCTGAAATTCATTGTAATTTCACTTGAGTTTTGAGAAGATACTCTGTGTTCAGAGCTACAAGGCAAAACTGTCAAGGGTGAGATGCATATGCAGATACAAAGGTACATTGTCCTAGTAGCAAAGGGGGGATTTAAATGGTCTGTTCCCAGACTTTGTGGCTCCTTCCACCTCTCCTTTGGTCTTTATATGTGTTTTAAAAACACACACAAAAAAAAAGAAAAAACCCGAAACAACTAACTGCATCTCTGACGTAATTCAGGGGGATTTTGAAACTGAAATTGTGGAATGCCTGCCTATTAGAGCATCCTTTGCTTTAACAAGACCAAGAAGTGGCAGTGGTCCTTCTACCCTTTCAGTTGCTCTCAGGGTGTTTACCTTTGCCTTTTGAAATTGCCAAATCCAGTGGTGCTAGAAATTATTTCTCTGCCATTAAGTGTAAGAAGGAAAAAGTGTGTATAAACTTACGTAAAGTAACAGACTGAGCTTATGTTTTCAGACTGTTTTGGACTTCTCTTCAAATCATTTCCATTTGTGCTCAAAGTTTCTGTGACATAATACCACAATGTTCTAAAGTAAATTAACCTTCACAGATGAACTTTTTCTGGTTTGGATTATATGCAGAGATTTTAACCTTTGAGCTTCTGAAATGAGAGTTGACCTTTTGCCTGACATAATTTTGTCTGGAATGATCTCTGTGTCCTTAGATAAATTTCTGTTCAGAAAACTTGGTCGGAGAATTTTATTCCTAATTTCTGCTTTTATTTTGTGATGTTTATCTATACTGAGCAGTATGTTAAAAATGTTTTGAGTTGGAGACAACTACCTGGGATAAAAAAACACATTCTGACATTCTGATATGAAGGTGCTTTAATATCCAGTGATTTGCATCGCAGGGCAGGAAGGAATCAGATAACGTTGTTCAGAAAGTATGGCAGCTGCTGCTGCAGTGTAATTAAGCTAAAGGTTACTTAGGTATAACGTGAGAATATTAGATTTCTGCCTGGATGAAGTTTCTAATGCCAGCTCATTATAGTAACCATGCAGACCAAGCAGGTATCCCTATGACTGCGCCCCAAATTAATGGGAGCAGGGATATGCAGAGGTAGACAGCTGTGTCACTACTGCTGGATTGGCCCCTGCAGCCACTGGTAAGGTGGCCTGCATGAGATAAGTGGGGACTGGGGAGGCTTCTGCTTGTACAGGCTGAGAATGTGGATAACAGAAAGGGAAGAAGAAAAAGAATATGGTTTGAATTAGACAAAATCATGTTTGTCGATGTGTAAAGCCCCCAGTCTGCAGTATAAGTGAGGATCATTAGATTCGGGACCTAGCTGGACCCTGGACTTTGTTCTGCTCTCACACGCATGTTCCATTCCAGATTTAGAGCTCATTTGCCTCCTTCCCCAGAAGTGGGTGAGAGATTTGCTGTTGAATTTGGTGAGAACTATGATTAAATATCAATTACGTGTTCTTACCTCTCCCATAGGCTTTTCATAGATATCTTCTTGCCATTGCTCAGCCCTTGTTTGAATAGCATCTCGCTGGAGTGCCTCTAACACCTTCTTGGGAGTAACAAAGCCGTATTGTGCTTCGAGCAAAGCTAAGTCAATTTTTTCAGCCTTAAGTATTCCTATAACTTCATCTTGAGCCTGCAGAAACACAAAGTAAGGCTTTATCTTGTTAAACTGTATATATGTATTTACAGCTTAGCTCTCTGCTTTTGATTTTAAGAAAACTGAAGAACTTCTAAAATAACACTGTGTATGTAAAGTGCTCCAAAACAGTCAGTAATGTCAAGACGGCTAAAAGAAAGGCATGAGGGAGGAATTGGTCTTTGGATTTTATTAGTTCAACATAACTCCAAGATCTTTGGACCCTTCATCAAAGCTTAAGTACTTCTTTAATGATTAGATCGTTTTGCTGTTTCTGGACCAATGTGTAGGATTCACAAGACAAAATTTCAGGGCAAAGTTTGGCTTGTGGTTTTAGAAATGGACTCGTTAGTGCAGGATGGTAGGATGCTTCTCGAGGCCTGAAAGTGTTGTACATTCTGTATGTTTTGGGTGCAGATGGCTTCTGTAGTTTAAATCCACTACAGATGCGTGCATCTGGGGGTTTTTTTCTCCCACCCTGCATCCTCTGGTGGTGGAGGTTGCCCCCTGCCTCCACTGCAGTGATGTAACTACATGAACTGTCTCAAACATCCATTGTCTGCAATTATTTCAGTCAAAAACAAGTATGTGCTAATCCTAGAAGGATAGAATAGGAAGGAAGGAAGGAAATCAGAGAGAAGGATATTTCAGGGGAGGACAACACTTCTACTCTGACACCTTTTGGCTGAAGGACTTCTGTATCCCTATTTATGAGTGTCAGTCTTTTTCTAATCTTAGCATTGCAGAAAAAAATTAGAAGAGTGATCTTTGTGCATCTTGCATGTTCTGGAATTTGGAAAGGAATTACATCTAAATTAGAAAATTTAGTTATGGTTGGGTTGACAGCTGATCTTCAGCAATTTGACTTGGCATTACAGGAGGTGGAAAATAAGGGGTAAAAGATGACTTCTCATCTTTTTCATTCATAGTGCTGCTTCCTTTTGAATTTCAGACATGATTTAAAATGTTCATGTCAGGCTCATGGTTTTGTAGTTTCTCTATTCACTCTATTCCAGTTTTAAACCTTAATAATTGAAGTGCATGTATATATATATACACTTACATATTTATATGATGCAAGTGTAATGAGGAGTATGTGTATAATATAAATAAATATATAAAACTGTGTGACATCTGAATTTTAGCCTAAATTAAGAAAGGCCAAGTGGGTAAGAGAGAAATGTTTTGCAAACATGGAAATTGTTCTGTTTGCATAATGAAACAATCTGTAGAAGTTTGCCTTGGATCTACCCTCAAAGATTGGTGCAGCTATTAAATATTCGTATCACATGTGTGTTCTGTTAAGCATGTCTGTGTTATTATATAAACATACACATATATGTTAAGAATAGAACTACCCAGGTTACTGTCTGGGTAATAAACTCTGACACCATGTGCTACACCCATTTAGGCCACTTTGGCCAGTTTGCTTTTTCCTTTGCAGTTTTAAAGTCACTGCTTCTGTGCAATAAGCCTGCCACAGAAATATTTTCCCTGCTCACTGGAAATCTGGTTCCCACTTCCTGAAATTACGTTTGACCAGGTTAGGCATCATTTACCACTTGACAGATGGTTCCTTTTCTAGGTAGAAAAATGCTCACTCTTCAAAATCCAGTAACTTGTGGGCTAAGTGGCATGTAATACTCTTGCTTCGTATTATGGGAAATAAAATGGCTATTTTGATTTTTCTAGCAAAAGGTGTTAGAATACTTTTGAATGAGTTACTTCATGTGAACTGGCACATACTGTTTCATAGGGAGTAAAGCTCATGACTTCAGAGAGTGGGGATAAGAAATAATGAGGTAAAAGATATTAAAGGTCTGTAATATGCTCTCCATATAAACTTTAGTCATAAATACTTTGTATTCAAGATACTTAGAACTGGGCAGCACAACTAGAAAATTTTGTGAGTTTTCTGCTTTGAGAGTTATTTGTGGTATAAAGATCATGTTTCCTGTCTGATAGCTATAATAGCTATAGTAGCTATAGTTTTGGGGTGTTTTTGTACTTTGTATTTCATGTTTGTTCTGTATCAGACGAGGTAAGGTGTTTTCTTAACATAAAAGCAGCACGTGTATGGTGGATGGGGGAATGGGGGTGGAGGCTGGAGTGTCTTTTAATTTGGAATATAAAGTAGGACAATACATTACCTGTAATTCACCCTCGAGGACACTGAGAAGAAATAGCAAGTCATCACGAGAGAGATCCTCCCTTTTCTTGACAGAACTTTTTTGTTTTTTCTCTGCCTTTGGGCTTCTCAGGATGGTACTGGCTTGGGCTACATCGTCCTTCTCTTTCTGCCGTGTTTGTGCATTTCCTCTCCCACTGTAACCAGCCTCTTCTTTGTGGTGGTCTTTTGCCCTTGGCTGGCTCAGCTTTGGTCTGGTTGGGCTTTCAGTGCTGTTACTTCTGGAATGCATGGTTTATATCTGGGAAGCTGAAGGAAATTGGGAAGAAAAGTAATTGTTTTAGCTAACAGAGACTATAAAACTATTACTTTAAATGATGGTGGGTATTATTCCCTCCAGAATGGTAATTTTCCCTTCTGCACAGGGTTGTTTGTCATTTGACAAAAGCTGACAACCTTGTGTAAACCAACAAGACTGGGCTGTGATCCTTACTGGATGTCTGTAGTGAAGTGAGTCTTTACTGGTCTTATGCCATTTTAACAGTTCCCTCCTTGATACTTCAAAGGCAGCATCTTTAGCAGCAGTGCTGGGTGCATCACTGCAAACCACGTTTCCCATTTGTGAGACAAGGCCTACCTCACCTTTCAGGCAGATACATATTATGGTGAGGCAAATTTAGATTCAGAAACTTCTCACTAGGAAGGTCTTTCTGTTCCACTTTAGTGGTGTTCCAGCCCTTACAGTGTTCTGTAAGGTTTTGTGTCTTTCCAAGGGAGAGCACAAAAGCAGTTCCCCACTACTACGAGCTCCACAGTCACATTATCCATGTTTGGCAAAATGAAGGGACTAGCAAGCACATCCAGACTGCAGTGTTCCCTCCTGTAACTGTAAATGGTCCCTCCCTAACACCACCACCACCAAAACTGAACTACCTTGCAAATCATGACTTGTCCATTCTGAAAACCATGCAGTATAAAACCTTGCTACTTCTGTAGTGCTAGAGTCCAGCACTCTAGAGGTGTTAGTACCTGGTTAAAGGGAGACTTATCCTAACTAGGCCCCTTTGAAGTGCCACTGTTAAGGAAACATACTCTAAAGCCTTTTCAGATAAATGACTAACACTGTGTAAATATTGATTAACCTCAGGAACTCATGTTTTGGTTATCGCCACTCAGATTAAGGAATGAATGGATTATGGTCCACCTCTGCTGGAAAATTGTGGTCATGGATACCATCTAGCAAACAATAGCCTGATCGTGTGTTTCAAAGGTGAAATTCAACATGTTCCAAATACAAATAAGGCACATTTTTTCTTATTACACTGCCACGCTAATTGCTGAGAAGTCCAGAAAATCATTATGGTCTATGATAGGCACTAGATGATTTCTTGACTGCTTTTTGGCCTCACAATTCTGCAGCTGATAAAATTCTTTGAGAGCCTCCTCCCCCACTCCCTTTCACCAGATTTTGACTCTAAATCTTAAACTCTGTGACTGCGCTCCTTAACTGTGGTAACTTTCCACTGAATGCGAAGAATGCTTCCTTTTGTTGTTTTTGTGCAAGAACAGAGGAGGCAGAAGTAGCTTTTGGTTTGGTAATGGATGACGACTGAGAATGGGGTGAATTTATCAAAAACAGTACCAAAAAAAGTGACATTTTCTATAATGTTGAAGTCTCTTCTAGTCTGATTTGAAGCACTCATTAGTAAGAAAAACTTGTTTCTCCAGGTCTCAAAAAACTAAGGTGTGTCAGATTTGCATGGCAGTGTGCACTGGACAACAGTGTCAGCTTAGGATGGAAGCTTATTATAGTGCATGTAGGAAACCAAGAGTTGTTGGTAGCAAGCTGGCAGTGATGTTAGCTGGTGATGAATTGTTTAGGTTGGTGTTCATCCTGGTCTTTCAGTCAAATGCAGATTCCCTTTATTTGCTGTGGTCTGTTTATTAGGATACTCACCTTTTGCCGCTTGCTTACAGATTATTATTATTTGGGAAGAAGGCTGTTAGTTTCCTTTGAATGTAAGATGCTGGATGCCTACTTGGCTTTTTGTGCAGTTAAAGGCCCATGCTTATAAATTCAAATGCAGGAGTTGTGAGCTAGATCAGGTAACCTGAATGTACTCTGAGCTTGTCTGTGGTCTTTGACACCACAAGCACTGTGAAATGCATAAATAGTCCAAGAAATTCCCTTCATGCATGCAAGTCGCAGCATAAACTGGACATCAAGCTGCATGGGTACTGGACTGGTATAAACTGGACATCAAGCTACTGTCAAACTTGTTGACAACAAATGTCAATATGACATTTCTTGTGGAAGGAAAGAGAAACCAGCAGATAAGGAAGAGCCTCATACCTTTTCAAGCTTTTGGAATTGGGTGCACCTGGAAATTCTGAACTTGGAAAAATAGTCCAAGAAGGACATCGTCCCCTGCATTTACTCTTGCACTGGATGTATGCTGTTGGCTTCAAGGCCACATGCCACCCAGTTTTCACAGCTGCAGAGCGTTAACTGTGATTCCCTTTTAGGTTTGTCATGCCTACTTCCTAATCAGGCAGATCACTCCTTCTTGCAGTGGCAAAAGGCATTTGGTCCTTGTGAAGGCCAGCTGACTTGCCAGACAGGCTGTGCTCCTATGGAGAATGGCATCTTTTCAGTCTCCCAGGATGGAGTTTTTCTTGTTGCAAGTTTGTGTGTACACTTTACCTGTATTCTGTTCTGACATTCCTGAATGCCAGTGCCTATGATCAAATTCTGCTAATGCAAGTATTTATCAAAGTAAGCAATGAACATGAATTATTAGAGGTTGAAGTGAAATACTAAATGTATACTTCAAGCATTTTTTAAATGGTACTTGAATGTAGCTGACAGGAGGCACAAGTGCTCTGATATTAGTAGCCTGCTTTATTAACATATTCTTTCTCAGTTGATTTATTTAAACTTTCTTACTACCTGTACTCTGGCATTATAGTATATATCTGGGATAGGCATTATTCTTTGTAGTGTCTTCTGTCTACAGAAGGATGTCTGTGCTAATATGGTTGTCAGAGGAGGTAGGTATGAGTAACGGAAGAATTCAAAACTTCAAATGCACAGTGTAACTGCTGGTGTAGCAAGCAGAGTGGGACCTCAGAAACGGACAAAACCAAACATCCCATCCATCTACCCTGAAACTCGTCACCACCTTCAAATTGTCAGACTCCCTGGATGTGCCACCATCTAAGGGACTCACCTTCAAAGCGCACCTGGATTTTGGACAGAACATCAGCTACTCGTGCCCTTGCACCATGGCAGAAAACAGAAAAAACACCCTTTCTAGTCCAGAGGATGCTGGCTTTCTGCAATGCAGTTAGACCCTGGAATGACCATAATGAGACATTCAAGACAAGTAGCGTCAATCAAAATTTTCCATCTGTGTGTTTTGGTACATTGGGTTATTTTCTGTTTGGAGCAACTCTTTCCATCTTCTTGAAGGCTGATGAAGAGCAACATTTTATTTTATTGGGTTTTTTCCCACAAGGTAAAAATGTTAATAGACTCATAAAATTTGTGAGTATCAGTTGTTCATGGCACCAAAAACAGTGAGCCCAGGTTCTCAAGATTAGATGAATGAGCATAAAATTTGCCTTTTTGCATATCTATCTCAACCAACACTTACATTCTATAATGATGGCGTCTGCGTACAAGAAAGCTGTCATGCAAAGAAGAGGTGAGGAACAAGTGTTTCTTCCTGTAACAGAGTTTGTAATTCACAGAGCCTCTGTGATTTCTCCTGGAGAACTGACTCTTGCGTCTCGTGGCAAACTTCTGCATAGAAGTTAATTTAAGCCCTTTTTCTTTGTACCACCAGGAAGGATGACAATATAAGATGACTTAGAAAAACAGTAAACAACAACTGCTAAAAACAAATTGATTGTGTGTCTGTGCCTTGCACTTGTGATCTTTCACCTGTTTTGGCTCAATTACTAAACAGCAGGGATTGTAGCTATGTAAACAGAAGAAACGAGGATACTTGCCAGCATTCTCATATGATGCATTATGTACCACTGCTTGCATCAAAATTAAAACATGTTTGAAAGGGAGTATCCAGATCATGAAGTCACGTCTCTTAAAATCATAGACCACTGTGCTGTGAGTACTTAATAGAGATAAATTTTCCATAATTGTGCTAATGGAATAGCACAAGACCTGTGTTCTGCACTATTGTGCTTTCCTTCACATTAAGAGGTGCCTGTTTTACAGAAGCTTTTGCACTGGTATCTTGCTGGAAGTCACAATGTGATGGTTCCCAAGCTCATCAGATTCTGTGCAATTTGGTAGGTTCAGTCCATATTCTAAGAGGAGTGAGATTGGGTTACACTGAAACATTCTGGTAAATCAAATAATTGCAAGTTACAGACTCCACAAAGTTTGCATCTATTTTTAGTGTTCATGTTCTTGTTCTTTTTATAGTTAATTTTCTGCTCTGTGTTTAAAGATCTTGCTCATCTCTGAACTGAATGCTGTTCTTCTGCATATAAAGGAGGTATTTTTCTCTTTTTGGTGATGAAAAAGTAATCTGAAGGGTCAAGATATACTTTCCTTAAGAGCCAGGTGAATAAATGACCCAATGTGTCTGTGATGTTAGCGTGGTCTCCACCCTCTCAATCATATTCTGAAGGAGATGAAACTGCATTTGTCTCTTTGGCAGCAATGAATAAGCAGGTGGTTCCAAAATCCCCACACTCTTGTGGGAATGACTGAAATATCCTTCAGAGATGGCTTCATCTTAGAGTTTTAAGAGATATTTTGTCATTTATTTTCCCCTTTAGTGTTTTCCTTCTTAGTCAGTGATTGACTTAGAAGCTAACAGAACCCCTCACAGTACCATATATTCCCTTAAACCCAAGGGTAAGGACCCTGAATTGCTAAGAACTTGCCGCTTCTTCCAAAAATCCGTGACTAAGCAAGGAATTTTGTCTCTCTGTTTTTTAGCATCCCTTAAAGGGCAGTGCTTTTGATTTGCTGAAATTGATATTACTCCTACCAACAGACTGACTTTTAAAAGGAGTTGAGATCTGATTGCTTGGCATGCCAATGTAATGGGAGAGTGCAAAGCACATGATGTCTTTTGGAAAGAGGTCTGCAATCCTCTGCCCATCGCTATAAATATGGATTGGGGCAAGAAGAAAAGGGGTCCCACCACAGTTGCTACAGGTCTACAGGCTATTTTTTTTTTCTTCCCTGTGCAGCAAAAGCTACTTTGAAGCATCATGTTCAGCATCATGTTCACATACATGGCTAGGGAGAAATTAGGCTCCTGTCCCTGTTCTCCTAGTGTGGCTGTGTGCTGGGTAGTGTCCAGACGTGGGAAGGTGCTTTTGGCTAAGCCACATCCCCCAGCAGGTTTGTCTTGTTCTTTTTTAGTCCTGGTGTGGCCTTTAGGCCAGCAAATGCACCTACTGAACTGGGGTAGAATGTGAAAAAGTCTTTTTAATAATTAGAATTCCAGGAGATGACCATTTCACAGCATCACTGAGCCTTTCCTGGAACTGGTGCCTTCTGACAGAATGTGCTTAGGACTTTTATTCTTCCCCTTAGTGGAACTACGTTGCTTAGTGGTAGATTTGCCCCACTTCCAAAGAAAATAGTCCTTCCTTTTGGGTAGACCTCTTTGGTGTTTTCCTGAAAACCGTTTGCAGTGGCTTCTATCCAGAAGGATGTTCTGTTCAGAGGGATGGTCTGTGCCATGACCAGCTATCTCATTTGAGCTGTGATCTCATTCTCAGTGGACTTCATGCTGTTTTGGTGAATAGGCTCGTCATTTAGGGAAAAGGGACTCCTTTAACAGGTTCTTCACTCAGGGAATCTGGGATAAGTAAGTGTTTCCATCCTGGCAGGGAAACAGCAAGATTAAGCCATTTTTCTGGGAAGACTGATGCAAGAGTGCTTACCTGTGTATCCTGATGCATCTGCTGGCATGCAGAGTTGCAGGAAGTCAAGCAGCAGAAAGAAAATAATTTAGCAGTCTGTTTCCCCTCTCACAGGATCTTGTCGATTTTTTTTTCTTTGAAGCCCTTGGGGATCCTGCAAGAACAGCAATTACTCAAATGGGAAGAAAGTCTGTATTCAGCCAAGGACGTGAACACTCCCAGACAGGAAAAGTGCATGGGTGAGAACAGGACGTCATTTTTGTGCTGGTTGTGGTTTATGTTCATCTGACCACAAGCCAGATTCCTCACCCCTTGGCTCCAGGGAGCCTCTTCTGAGACAGTAAGATGTCTTTTGAACTGTGTTAGAGTTGTCATGGTACTCTGCTCACAGTAAAGGTACTGTGAAATTTTCACCATCTGTTGCTTCCACCTCCCCGTTCCAATCCTGTAGTGTTTTGCAGGATGTGTAAGTGAGTGTGGTAGCTGAGATCTTCCCAGGTCCATTTTGCATATATGCAGGCTTACAGTCATCTTTAGAAGGCTGAGTCTGTGTGGGAGGTTTTGACCAGGTCCTTTTAAAGAATATATTTGTGTCACTTGTCTGTCATTTCATTATTGGTGTGGGAATTTGTGATCCGGTCTTCATTCTTGCAGTGTCTCCAACTACAGATATATAGATACAGATAAACACACACACAGAGCTCAGGGGATTTTGTGCCAGGAGAAAAGTAGAGAAAAGAATCTGTGCCATGTGACTAGTTGTTGGTTTCATGGCTCTGACCTCAAGTGAAGCCCATTCTGTAGATTGACTGATCTCAGCCTATCTCCTGCTAAGTCTTATGTGGTGTTTGCCCTCATATTTGGCAGTTTAAAGCACACATATTCACAGTGCACAGCATGAAAGCATAAGATGAACAAATCTGAATTTTTTACGTTAGGAATATATACTCCTATTCAGAAATGTCAAATTTTATTTTAAGTAGGATTCTTCAGATGGTTGGGTAATGGGAGGTAAAGACCTCTTTGTGATGATCCATGAGAAAATCAAGACTTTGGGCTTCTTGATGCATCACACAACATTTCTTTGGCAAAGCTGGTTATCTCTTTTGAAATCTGAAATGAGGGCCTGGATTCCACAAAGCTCCCAGCTCAGAAATCAGTACTTTTGAGACATGGACTGATTTTTTCCTTCTCTCTGGTAATAATTTGAAACAACTTCTGCTAAACCCTTCTTTTCTCTCCCCCACAGGAATTCAGCTCTCCTAGTTTGTGGTCCAGCATTTTGCCAAGTTGATGGTAGTCTTGGAAGATGACAGTATATTTATCACATTACAAGTGTACAGTTCTTGTAACAAGTAGGTTAGACATAGTGGACTAGCTTGAGGTGATTTGTCTTTAGTGAGGTGCTATCCCTGCCACGAGGCCGCAGTGTGAAGCCAAGGGTTTGGTTGTAGTGGGAGAAGGACTCTAAGTGCACTGTAGCTTAAAGGTGCTGCTGCAGGGTGACAACACTGGTGTAATCCCATGATTTCATGGGTTGAGAAGGTTAGGAAGGAATCAAAAGTTAAATACCTAGAATGTTTTTAGCTTTCTACTTCTGGGAATAGAGGGTTGAGGGGAATTTTAGGCAATTAGCTGAATTGCCTCTGAGATTAATAGGGTTTGTTTGTTTTTTTTTCAGTATGCTTCTGTGGGTTTAGGTTTGTTCTGTCTTTCTTTTTAAAGTAAAATGTTTTATACTTATTTTGTAATTAGAGGCTAATAGTGGATTATTTATAAGGATTAGTGCAAGAGAGATTTTTGGTGCATGTGAAGAAATGTTGCTATAACATCAGGTAGATCTAAGAGTTTGAAAAGGTAAAGTCTGCAATGTCATATTATCTGCTCATCTTATTGAACAAAAAAAAAAGGATGAATCTTTCACTATCTGTATGACAGATTTTTATTGGTAAACTGAAATAAAACTCAGCTGCTCCAATTTCAATTATATAAATTTACTTTCCAACTACAGAATTTTTTCTTTTTATGAGCATAAGAAATAGTTAACATTACTTAATGCAGTGGTTTTAGTTTAATATTTATTAATATTTAATTTACCATTGATTTTAATATTTATTACTCTTATAAACATGGTTTCATATTTATTATTCTGCTGCTGTAATTTTGGCTCCAATTTATAATTACTCTGTTATTACAGCATTATCTGAAGCAAAAGCATGAAATAGTGCTACATTAAACAAAAATTTTTCTTTCTTAGAAACTGTGTGTTTAAAGTCATCCTTTTCCCTGAGTATCTTGAATCTACCTGCACTGTAGACATTTATGTAGGTGGATACTCCAGAGTTTCAGTTGATAATTTCAGTTTTTCCTCACTGTGGCTATCTCTCAACTCTCTGTAGGCATCAGTTTGCCTGAAATTTGTAGAGGTGTCAGTACCTTTTCCCCTCTCCCCACCTTGTTTGGAACTGCCCTGTTTGGTTCAGGCTGGGACCCCTGGTTAGACACTGGACAAAACGTGCAGCCTCTTTGCTGCAGAGAAACAAGCTCAGGCTAGCCTTAGGAAGAACACACTGGGAACTTTGGTTGGCCCTTCCCAGATTAATCTGTCATGGAGATATTCATTAAAGTGAAGGGTAGGATATTCAGACTTGTAAAACAAATAGGTTTTTGCATGTGTGACATTTTACTGTAAATCCCACAGGCAGTAGCTCAAGTGAGGTATTTTAGGACTCGAGAAGGGGCTCTCCATCTGTTTGGTTTCAGTCTTGTGTATTGTTATTTTATGGAAGGAAGGAAAAAAAACCCAAATCAAAATTTTCTAAGTTTTGGGTTTCAGGATAGGCCAGAATTTTCTGTGTGGTAAGTCACACTCCTTCTGTCTACTGAATGGTGAAGGTTTTTTTTTGTTTTGAAGTGGTTGGTTTGAGGGTGGTCTTTTGCAGCATTATTGAGGGTTTTTACTCGCTTTTATGTTTTACAGGTTATCAATCTGATCTAATTCATACATTCATATCTCATTTTTCACTTTTTCATGTGAGATCCATATGTCTCCCAGGTCATTACCTATGCTTCTGACTTTTGCTTTCCCCCTCTCTACTAGAAGCTTGGTAAATGAATTCATAGGTTCATGGTGTGAACCTGTGTGAAGGTATTGTCTCCGCAATGGCATTAGTTTTGTGTAAGTACATGTTTTGGCAGAGTTAAAAACCAGGGTAAGTTTCCTACTGCACAAGGCTCTCTTAAGTGTGTCTAGTGTGTTTGCGTAGGCACAGATGGGCCCTTTCTTCCCAAGATGATTTTGATAAATGGAAACTTACAAAAGCAACTATTTCTGTCTTCCTGAAAATATAGGTGAGGTTATTGCCCATACTTCTTTTTGCTGCCCTCAGCAGACTTGATGCAGCCAAAATACCGTCATTGTGCGGTAATTCTATAAATATTTCAAGGTAAGTTTTGTGATAGCAGGTTTTAAAAAAAAAATTAAAATCCCGTTTTTATAGTATTCCCTCTCGCTTTCCAAAAATTCCTATCACTGCCAAAATGGGAATATTTAAATGTTCTATTTTCATCATCTAAGCAGGATTTAACCACTGTAAATTGAGTATTTTTCTCCCTATGTTTTTAGCAGCATGACAGATCTCTTCATTTTAGAAATATTTCTCAAAATAATTAAGATGCAAAACCTGAATATAACTAAGAGAAGCCTGTAGGAATAAAAGGCAAAACAAGTTTACTCAGCCCAGTGCCATTTTTACATCTCTGACTTCAGTAATTAACTTCCCCTACACATACACACTTGCACATACTAGCACAATTTCAGTGGTGTATACTGTAATAAGGTCCTGCCTTTCTGCTGGCAGGTAAATTTTCTCTGGCAAAGTAATTTTCTGTGCCCTTCAACATGCTGGTAATGTGGTACAAGGTCACTTTGAAAAGCAGCCTATAATCACAGTTCTTCCAAAAGGATCTAACTGAAGAAATACAACATTATGATGTTACTAGCTGTTACAGCTGTGGGCAAAAGAAAAGGAAGAAACCAGTGGTATTTCTTGTATTTCAGTGTGCATGCGTGTGTCTTTGTACACACACATATGACATATGAAATAATGTATTTGTGTACCCAGAGTGTATCTGTGTAATGCTCTTGTGCCTGGAGCTCACAGCAAATACAAAATAAATATCCTCTATAAGATCTTTTCATCAAAAGTGCAGTAGAAGCCCACAAAGTTTTGAAGTGTCTTGCTTTTGTTTTCAATGAAAATGTATGGTTAGTAAGCAAGGATTATCTAGGATATGTTATCTAGTGTAAGTTAATTTGTTACCCCACACTAATTGGTCTGGGTATCTGAGACCCAAACTTCTTAACCCTTGCAGCCATCTCCATTTCCAATTCACTCATGGTTTTTTTGTCTGCTTGGTGTTTGTGTGGAGTGCCCTACATCCATGAGTCATGAAATAGGCAGCGGAGGCCACAGTGAGAACTACAGAAGAAAAATGTACACCTTCAAAGTGCATATATATATATATTAATTTTCTTCAATGGTATTTTTGACAAGCGTAGATTTGTTGAGACATTTGTGTGGGAGTGTTCACCTCAGTGTTGCTTTTCTCCACACATGAAAATAAACCACAGACTTTTAAATATCCTGAGAAAAATTTCTTCAAAGACAGATCAAAGGTCTTTACTAATGTCTGAGGAAGCTGCCTCTCTTGTGAACTCATGTCTATGGAGAGCTGGTTAAGACAATCAAGATCATTATTCCATTGATTTGATCATTTGCAGCCTGCTCTGAGAGGAGATGCCTTGGTTGGAGAAGGAGGAGGTGGGGGAACCCACAGATGCTCCTAATTTTACCAAGAAAGTCATGAATAAAATAACTTTTTAAAACCAACTCTGTTGATTTTCCCCCCACTATTCTCTGTGGGTTGCTCTGCTTCAAACGATGGTCTTAAACAGTTCGTGTACAAGAGTTTTGTGTAGGAATGAGTCAATTGACTTTTTTTTATTTTTATCAATTTTATCTGATTTTATGGCTATTGAGTTCAGTGAAATGCCCAGGTATGACTTTCACATCACAGAAATTTTACATATTTGTTTGTTTGTTTCTTTGGTTTTGTTTCATTTTTGTTTGTTTGTTTGGGGGGTTGGTTTTTTGCTTCTTGGTTTTGGTTTGATTTGTCCAAAAATCTCTTTCTATCTCCTTTTACATCAAAACAACACAGAACACATATGAGCTAAGCTTTGAAAGTTTGTGAACTTCTCCCTAAGCTGGAATTCCCCACCTTTAGACAGCATGCAGGAAAATAAATTGATTTTTATTCTTTGAGGCCTGGGTTTTCTTTCTTGTCTATTTCTTATGTCTGTTTGCTTCATGAGCTGCATCTTTTATCATTCAGACCTATTCTTTATAGGCTCTCTAATAGCAGAGAGCTCTTAACTCTTAGAAGCTGTTGGGAATAGTGTTTCTCTTTTGAAGCATTTTACTGGTTTTGTCATGCTGCCACAAAGCATCTGCAGATGCTAGGTAGGACTTCAGGCTTGTATCTAAACCTAGGGCTTCCAAGTTGGTGGGTTAGGGGTTTTTTTGTTTGTTTTTGTTTTGAACCAAACTTTTTTAATACCATCCCCACCAGTGACTGTGTTCTACTGCCATCTAGAAATTGGACAATAATCTTTTGTTGGTTTATGTGATCATAAATGAAATAATTCAGTTTTGCATTTTGTAGATGTTGGGCTTTTCTTTTAGCTGTGGACTGGATTTTTCTTGTATATCCTAAAGTTTTGATCTTCATTACATTCCGTGGTTTGGTACTTTGGAGCAATGCTAAAGTTTTCTTTGTAGTCTGTAATACAAAACCAGTGTGATGCTGTTTTATTTTCTCCTTGCTTGCTTTTCTCATTCATGACAACACCTCAGTATGTAACAGCAGGCTAACATCTTTTTGTCTTTCTGGGGTAATCCTTAGTTGTGAAAGAAATTGGGTCTGGTATTTTCCTCTTCCAGGTGCAGCTACAAAATTACAACACATGCATGGCCGTGGAAGAGTCCTCAACCCATTCCCCATGCTCACATCCTCCGTATTTAATATTCAAGAGGAAAATTTGGATAAACATCCCAAATATTTTTCCCAGGAGTTAAATGAAAAGAATATCTCTCTCAGATCTCAAATCTTCTCACTTTTCTATGCAAATTAGACGTTATTGTCTGTGGAACAAAGGTTTTAGATTTGGGGTTTTGGTGAGGGGAAGGGATGAATGGCAGGAGTTCCCTCCTCACCTCTGAGCCAGGAGTGCTGACTGGCACTGCCCTGTATCCTGCTTATCCAACTCCATGTATGCTGCCATAGGACTCTTGCCACGATGCATGGGGACAAGTTGCAGGATTTTGGTAAGAGTGCTCCTAAGAAGTTTGGAAGACAATAATTTCTAGGCTTTGGTGCAAGTAGAAATCGGTATTGTGTATTTCTGCTTTTTGTTGTTTTGGAGTCTTTTTCTTGTGTTTTCTTTGTTTTCTTTTATTCTTTCATTTTGTTCTTATTAACCTCTAGTTCTACCTGTTGATGTTATGGCAGCAGGATATTTAAAATTATCTAGTGCATTTTCACCTCCACACAAATGAACACACAGGAAATGTGAGCTTCCCTGTAGATTCTCAAGTCAGCTTTGTAGTTTGTTTTTTGTTTTTAAAGATTTTTTTTCATTAAAATTGATTATTGCCTTGAATAAGTGAATGTAAAATTACAGTGGTGGCTTATTTTTTTTTATATTGTTCATATTAATTAGAGTCTGTGGCTATATGTGTCTGCCAGGAAAATGTGCAAAGCACAGAATTTTAAAAGTAACTGTACACAGTGAAATTAATTTTTGTATGTTTTCACATTACATGTTTTACTAGCCATGACATTCCGTATTATTTATTATAACGCCTTAAAGTACTCCCATAGGAATATACCCTGCTCTGATGATGCAACTTTGGAAAATGCAATAAAAATGCACTGGAAACCTCAGCTTTCTAATAGGAAGTTTCTTGTAAGCAGTGAAGTTAAAATGCCTCCTCCCAGTCAAAAGTAAGTGGGACGGAGGTCAGTGAGCCAGGTAAATGTCCCTCCTCTCTCTCACTAGCTGTGCTGTCTTCTTGGCTTTCCCCCGTGTTAGAAGGCCATCATCTGTGGTCTTGAGGCCATCATCTGTGTTTTGGCATAGGGCAGGTGGAGAAAACCTATATATTCCTTTCTTTGCTGCATAAGGACCCCACAGTTTTGCCACATGAGGGTTCACATGTAAAGGCAAAAGTGTTGATTTGTGGCTGCAGCTGTGACTTCATCCTGGTTTGGATGACTCTGTAGCCGAGTCCTTGGGGGAAGGGCAAAGCGTGCTCAAGAGGTGGCATAGAGCACATACTGTTGTTTGTTCCTCTCTTTGTTTTTCCACTTGTTCAAATAGAGTCTCTGGCCAGCTGCTAGCCCAGTGGCTAGTGAGAGTGGAGGAAATGGATTTTGCAGATCTAAATGAGAGCATCTGTGAATATTTTGCAAGAGTCTGATGTTCAGAGAGGTCCTAAGGAAGCACCAAGGTCTGGATGCCTTATTTCCCATCCCTACCCCTCTAAAGGCCTCTCTGAAAAGCCCACTTAAAATACCTGTCTATTCTTTTGGAAGAATGGTACTTAAAATGAAAGCAGTATCTTTGTATTGCCCAGCTTAACTGCTTGGCACCGGTTGTCCTACATTTTGGTGTGGCTTTGTTACATGTGTGTTGGTGCTGGAGACTTGCAGAAAGTTTGTCCACCTGCCTCTGATGGCCAGTGACAAACAGTGTGGGACTAGGCAGCAGCAAGGTGGAACCCAAAGGACACAGTAGGAACCCTTTTGCTTCCTTTTGGCAAACAATGAGCACATCATATGCAAATAATGAGAACATCAGGGAAGGAACTGCTCCCTGAGCAGCTGTTATCATAAATGGGGTGATCTGTCAGGAGAGCCCCGTTGAAATTGCTTTTTTGGTCTTGGTGGCAATTATATTACATTCCTGCTAGTGTTTTTCTAGCAGCTGAGGACAAGTCTACAGTTTTTTAGGTGTTTTGAGGAGGGCATGAACAGGTGACTCCAAATGTTTGCATTTACCATGCAAGTCCTTCCTAACGAAGCAATGAGTCATATCCTGCAAGCACAGACAGCTTCCTTAGCTTGCTGCTTAGCAGGGCTTCACCAAAATTATTTTATCAGAAGCTAGTTTTTAGCTCCTGAGAGCACCATGCCTCTTCTGCACATAAATAATGCTAATTTGTTATACAATAAACCAGCGAGTTAATGCCACTTCTGACAGTACCTGTGCACCTCATCATCTGAAAGTCCAGACATCTCTCCTATAGATATAGTATATATACATATATGGAAAAGACACTGCCTGGTCAAACTTCTGACTTGTAAATTTGTTTGTGAACATTAGCTTAGCGTGAAAAAAAGAAGATAAATTCTGAAGTGGACACCCCTTCCCCCTTTTGATTACTGGGTGGTTGTAAAGGAGCCATTTTAATGCACAGCAGGTATATGTATGTAGAAATCGTATGTTCCCATGCATTAGCAGTATTTATGTTCTTTCTCTAAGAGGATAATTTTTCTTAGTACTCTGTTCAAATCAGTTCTGTTTGAATGAATAAGTATTTTTAAAGTGTTAACAGTAGAGTGGATTTACCTTAAGATGATACACAGCCTTGAGTAGCTATATGTTCCTGTAGGTGCAAGCACTTCTATTTGAGGAACAATCACAGATCATAATAATTCTCTGACACCAAAATTTCAGTTAAGTGTCCAGAGGTAAAATAAAGGTAGGGCTTTTAAATGAAAGTCCAGAGAATCTGTCGTGTATCATTTAAAACCAAATACCCAGTGCACATGGTGGGATTCTGCAAGCTTTCTTTGTGCTGATTAGGCCCATTACAGTCTGTGGGGCTACATGTGCAAGATTGGATTACAGGGTTAGGGATGGTGTTTTGTGACTCCTGCTGCTCATATAACTCTGAGTACATGTATTTTCCTTTATCGTCTGGACAGTCTCGAAATGTAGCACGTTAAAGGTCTCTTGTTAACACAAGCATATTTATTAATTAAGGAAACAAATGTAGAGACAGTAAGATGTTTAATTTAAGGTTTAGTCATTTTCTTGCCATACAGCCTTAAAAAAAGAAGAAAATGAGAAAAAAACCCCCAACTAACACACACACACACACACACACACACACACACACACACACACACACAAACCCCCCCCACATGAACCAAAAAAAACCCCCACAGCAACCACCAAACCATAGAATTTACTGAGATAAGAGAGGGGAAGGTGTACTCATAACTGAGAAGTAAAACTGATTGTCCGGTTTGGTTTTTAGGGTTAGAATTGAAGGAAAAAAATACAGAAGAAATGCATATGTATGATAAATATGATGTAGATTGTGGCTTTTAACACTGGCCTTAATAATGTCAGGAATACTGTTCATCATTCTTTTCTTTTTTTTGCATGAGCTTAAGACAAACTATGTAGGTTTATCCTTAGAGCATTTATGTAGTGAGATTGTTTAGGTCATAATTTCAGCTTCATGCAGATTAGAGCGGCACAGCTGAAACGTACCCATCTCTTTAACATTACTGATTTCTTTAAAATGTATGTGGTGACAGGCAAAGGCTTCAACAGTAAATAGTAGGGCTTCTTGTTTCAGGAGCTAGAATTAAATTGGAATAAGTTGCTCTTCTGTGAGTTAAGTAAAATCCAGTCTTTTTAGGTTAAAATGGAAGTAGCCTTTTGCAAATGTATATTCTAGATGTAGTTTCACTTTATTTGAACATGATATATACACCTTCTTAATGTCCTGCTAGGTCCTAGACAGGGTTCCTAAATGCCAATTAAACAAATTAACAAGAGTGATCATTCAGAAACCTGATTACCTTACTGCATCTGCATTATGCCTTTCAAAAGGAAGTTGTTGCTAAGGGGATATTGCAATGCACTGCATTTCTTTGGGACCTGAACAATGAAGAAGCCTTATAGCAAGTTCTTGTTCTGTGGTGTTCTACAAACGTCTGTTAAGCCAGTGTTATCCCAACTGATATCCTTTATGTTCTGTGATCAACAGAGTTTGTCAGAAATGTGGGGCTTTAAGAATCTAGACTAGATACAATTCAGTTTAGCAAGCAGAACTTGATCCTAAATGACTACTATTGTTCAGGGCCTGTAAAAATAGTTTGGAGGCTTAGTCACTACTACAGTAATAAATGTAGTGAGCAAGCTTTGAAAAAAATATTAAGACCAGTATCCCATGAAGCTATACAAGCCACCTGTGCAAGATGTAACCCTGTGGAGATTTAAGGCTGCCTTCCCAAAGGGCCTGTACTATACTTGTAAGGCACAGTTTTGTTGAATTTACAGCTGCATGGTCAGGCATGGGCTCTGGTCATCTGCTCCCTGGCCTGGCAGGTCCAGCAAAGGGAGGGTTTGGCCACTGTCCAGCTGCTGGAGCAGTGATGTTTGCCAGCACTGCTCTGAGGGGTCCCATGTGTCCCTGCAGTGCTTCCCACCCCAGCTGCCTCTGTGTTTGCTGCTGTGCCCTGGAGCACAGAGCCCCTCTGCACCTGCTGACCTTGGCACTGGGGACAGCAGGATTGCCTGGGATAAAGAAGGGGCAGAAGGGAGAGAGGAAAGAAGCCCTTGACCAAAACATGGATGACAGTTTTGGGGAAGTGGCCACGTCACCAATGTTGGAGTGTCGTCTTTGTCTTAGGGAAGCTGTGCATGCAGGGTGAGCTGGACAGAGCACCTGGAAGGCTATGAATAGCTCTGTGCCCTATTGTGGGACACAAAATAAGGCTCATATGTATTTACATATATACAATTACCTGTCTCTAAAACTATCTAAGCATACACGTAGGCAAACACACTCCACTGTGAGGGAGAATTTTAAGGGCTGAGACCGTGACACATTATAAAAAAAAGGATGATTCTGGGTCCAGAATTAGATCTCTTAATGTAAGTGTTTGTGCAGGAAGGTTTTCACACTTGAGCTTCTTGTTTAGTGCAACATACCAGAATTTGTTTTGCTGAAGAATTAGTGTCAAAATTGTAGCAGAATTGTAGCATCATGAAAATAGATGGCTTATCAGCCTATTTAATTAGTTACTTCTATCTCTAAGAAAAAGTCCTGAGGCAGTTATTAGCAACTGATACTCAGCAAAGAGGTCTTGTGGGGGATCCCTTGTCATTGTTATGGGAGTACTTCATCTTAGTCTCTAGCATTGCTCAGAAACTAGAGAGCTTTAACACAGCAGGTAAATTAAACCAGAAGGCATAATAATGCCTTCGTGCAAACACATTTTGGGTATGGGATACACTTGATCCCTATCTTCATAAAATGTAAAGTAGCACCAGACTAGCTATGCACTTATCTCATAGGACATGTGGACCATGACTGCTCAAATGGGAAAGAAAATGTGTAAGATACATGTGACTTAGGACTCAGAGATCCTGAGCACTACACGTGAGGTAAATGGAAATAGTTATTTGCTCTTGGCATGATGATGGGGGATGCTCAGCAGATCAGTCTGCCAGAGAATTGAAACAAAGTGGAGTACTTTGATGTACAGCATTTAGCTAAACCACTGAGGTGAGTGCCACAGCATACAGATGAGGCCAGAGGTGTCAGTGCATTCAGTGAGGAGATTCACAGAGGAACAGGTTGGTTGTGGTAGTTTAGCAGGATGTTCTGAAGGCAGCTTAAATCCTTAAGTGACAGCTGAGGGCATGCTAGGAGAAGGATCACTCCCATTGTTGTCTTTGTGCAAACATCTGCTTTTGGCCACTGTCAGAAAGGTTTTTGAACTAGATCAGCCTGTGGCTTTCCTGATGCATTTTTCCTGTAGCAAAGGTGAGACTCTAGACTATTAGTTCTCCAGTACCTTTTAAAGCTGGGTAGTAAAATACATTTTGTATCAATCCACTGATTATTTACAGTAGGGAGTAAGGCTAACTTTCCCCATGCAATACTTTATACACCAGAAGTTAACTGCTGTTATGAGTGGTTATTTCCATTGAGAAGTGTTCATCTTTCCATGCGTAGTCAACAGATTTCTCAGTGGGAATTAAATTTTAGTTCATGTCACCATTCTGTAGGAGAAAATACATATGGAAACAGGACATTATGTTTGGGTACATGTGTTTTCTGTTGAACTGGGCTGTCTAAGAACTTTCGTTCTTAGAAGAACAAAACAGAAGACTTGAGAACTTTGTTCTCAAGTGTTTTGAGCAAATTGAATATTTATTTGTCCATGGTTAGCTTCAGAATGGTAGTTGTGAAGGAAAAGGCTTACTCTTACAGAACAAGGTACACTTCAGTGTAGCCTCTCAAATGTGCCTCAGTCCTGATTAGGAAAACCAGCTTTTAGCTGCCATAACTGCTACTGGGGATGGTTTTCCAATCAATGTTTTACCTGATGTGCGTTTCTGCTGCATTTCTTTCTTCTGTCTGGTGGAAATTTGCCTTACTTTTCTTTAATTGCTCATCAGAATGGTCTATTAGAAATGTTATTTACATTGGAAAAGCCTCTTGGGCAAGAGCTAACCATACCAGATATGCCTTCTGCACTACTGTAGCTGTGACAGTTTGGAAAGAATAATCATTTGGAGACCACAATTTCAGGATCTATAAATCCAGCATATCACCAGTCACCTTGCACTTTGTGTCCCTGTGTTGAATTTTTTGTTTTTATCTTCTTCTTCAGCTGTCTTTTTAATACTCAGTATACAAACTTAGTAGAGGAATGGAATGGACTTTGGAAATACCTTAAGTTCAAATATCACAGTTTTACAAAGAGAATACATATGCTACTGAACAGCATCTGTATAAAGTTGGGGTAACAGTGTACATATTTTCAAGTATTGTGTTTCTTGTGAAGAGATGTCTATGAAGGTTAAATCAAAGGGCAGTTTTTTGAGAGGGCTTTGAAACTATGGTCCACAACAGGATACAGGACTTGGATCTTTTTAGTTTTAAGAACTAAATTTTGGTACAGTATTTGTCCCAAACCTAGTCTTCACGGGTCAGGACGCTGGCATCCTTAAAATCATTTTCACAACACAAGCCCAGTGCAGGAGAATCACTTCTCCAAGTGCAGGGTCCTAAGCTATGTGCAGCCACAGAAGTGATGACAGTCAGAGGAACACTGTGAGAATGTTATCAATCATCTTTTTCTTTTGGTGCTTCCTGCAGCACAGTACCGTTCAGGCAATGATTGTTGTAAGAGGCTTTTAAATTGATGTAAAGACCAAGTTGATTTGACATGTTTTTTAACCAAGTGTTTATTAGTTGAAATAATCTTGGGTGATTTTTGGCATAGTTTATGTTTGAGTGGGAACTTGAATCATTGTCAGAAGTCTGTGTATATTTGAGCATGTTAAGCTGAAGTTACCAAATGGAACTGTGGGAGGCTTTTGGCTTGTGTTTATGGAGTATAAACCAAAGCTCCTACCTTGCTGCCTCAAGAGCCACAAAAATGTTAATAGAAGTCAGAGATGCCAGAAAAAAATGTATTCCATATAGCCTGTCTACTTGCCAGTACTAGCTTTTTCCTTGGGTTACTTTCCACTATTTTTTTTCATCTAGTTTAAGGTATTACAAGGAATGAGACTTCCTCTGCATTCCCACGGAAATTATTTTGCAGCCCTCATAAGACTTTGTGAATTTTTTTTTTTCCTTATTTATACTTCCCGGTTCTTATATTTCCAGAGCAGAATCTGCACCAAAACTGTCAGGGGTTGCTTTCCTGTTAGCTTTGGCAAAATGATTCAGGCTTCCTTCTTGCTCCTGTCTGCTTTTGTTCAACTGAGTGAACCAGTGAACATTCACATGCCTCAAACTACAAGTCTTTTAGGGTAGGTGATACCTTGCTGAAGGCTGCTGTGAACATCTTAAATCAACCTGTGTGTATCAGGTGAAGCAGCTGGAGCTCTTAGAGTTTCTTTTATTGCATTTTCTTTTGTGTGTCTCAGACTGGGTTTTCACACAAAGTCTTCCTAACTGGTTTCCCATGTTTTCCTCTCTTCCAGCCCTCTCTCCTTTAACACTAAGGTACTTGTGCATAAGCCTCACAATAGGCTTATGGAAAGGCCACTTATAGGCACTTAAAGCTAGACTAAGATGAAGTCAATGATTCATGAGTAAGCAAAAACTAAAATTAATCATGTAACCTGTGTGTAAGATTGGACAGTTTGTCCCCACTTCATCAAGATAATTTGTCCCTAAAGAACATGTTGCTTGTATTTGAACAGTTAGGTGCCCAAGACAAACTCATTTGAATTGTTGTATGAGTCTACAGGAACCTGTGAGCTTTTGCAATTGTTTCAAACCCCAAAATATTTCTGGTCTATTATAATTTATTTGGTTTCCTCTAATTTGATCTTTTAATAATGTATAATAACATTAAATACATATTTACTCTAATCATTGTAACTAAATTCATCAGGAACTGTCATAATAGGACAAGAAACATTCATTTAAATGTTATTTGCTACATGAGCATTTGTTCATTTGATTCATGAGCCAGGTGAAGTGATCGGAAATTGCTTACTTTTTCATTCCGTCTTTGTGTTTTGCTTGGTTTGCTGAGCTAATTTCTTGCGTGTTGGCTTGCTTCTCAGCTTTTAGCTTGAGCTACTGTACACAATGAGGTGCACAGTGGCAGCTGCTTCTTGAAAAGTTGCCATTTGGAAGGGAGCACAGAGGTTGTCCTGCAGACCTGCACGCACATGTATAATATACATTACATGTGGATACGCCCTGCCTCAGGTGGGAACAGAAGCTGCCAAAGGCATACAGAGACTTTTGTAACACAGAATCAGTTTTGTGAAAGATTTGGTTTTAAATCTTTTTCTTCCCCCAAGCTGAGTTTGTAAATGCTTTCTTAGATCTGTTGTGCATTCTGAAGCGTTACACAGTCTGATAAGAGATGAGCTAAGTTGCTGGCTGCCAAAACCCTGCAAAGTGTGAGCAGTATGGAGCCTAGGGAGGAATGCTGGTCTTTTAAAACTATGCCAACCTTAATATTGTAACTAAATTATGGTTTAAATCACAAAGTCATCGCAGTATTCTTGGAAGAAGATGCAAACTAGGATCACTGTACATAAAGGGGGAAGATGTGTGCAACACCTGTAAATACACAGTGAGAAAGGAAAGTAAGAAGCTCTGGATATCACTCTTATCAGGATATTTGTGCTGCATGATCACAGTCTCTCACCAATCTCATAGCTGAGCATTTTTAAAACATACTCTGCACTCTCAGTTGCTGTTCTCTCAGAGCCTTTTCTGGAGTCTGAATTGGAGAGATTGTGGTGTGGTGTAGAGCCGTTCTTGTCTCCTCCACAGCTCTTACACAATGTGTCAAAAAAGGCACCAAAGCAAAGAAACTTGGGTTTGGTGATGTAGTAAGTTTGTATTGTCTTAAAGCTCCTCGAAGGGAAACTCTTGCCAGTGCAATTCAGTAAACTGATGGCAAGTAAATTTACACCAGGAGTGGAACTTAAAAATAATTAAAAACATTAACTTTTATATGAGTAAAGCTTGTATGCCAGGTACCATTAGCCTGCATTTTTGTGGCTCTTGTCTGCCCTCCCACAGCCAATATAACACGGATGCAGATTTTGGCTTGTTTAATGGAAATATGGGCATGATTGATAAAGATCAAATTTTTGCTACTGAAAGATTCATTCATGCACAGAGCTCATGCTAGTGATTGTGTGAATGCTGTTTCCTAAACGACTTTAAAAGATTTCTGACAGCCCGACCTGAGACATCTAGTTTTAAAACATCAGGAAGTTTTGTGAGGGTATTGGGGATGGAAGTTTGTTGTGTCATCCTATAACTAAGTTCGGTGCAAATTCAGAGTACTCTTTGCTGCTTATACAATTTTAGTGCAGCTTTATTGGTCCTACTGAGCAAATGGACAGTTTTATTTGCTGATAGTCAGCCAAGTGGGTCTCTGTGGGAGAATGTTGATAAATGTGACTGTTTTAAACCTGGGTGTCTCTCTGCTGTTTTTCAAGCACAGTGTGTCTCTTTTTTCTGCATATATCATGTTGTCTTGCCTCCCCATCCCTGATTTGGCCTGGCTGCCACAAAAGTGGCAACACTTCTCACGTTCTCATTGCATGCCCTCTTCATGATCTTGCTCATTTTTGCTCACCTGAAAAGCTCAGTTTTTTACTTGCCTCTGTTAAGCCCTTTGAGACTGTCCAGCACCCTGGAAAGTCATTATTCTTCCAGTGTTCCTGCAAGACTGCAATGTCTGTTTTGGTGAGGCAGCTAAGGAGTTAAAGGCTTGTGGAGTTTCAGAGAAATGCCGGACAGCTGCTGTAAAGTATCGCTGCAAATCCTAGCTGACCTCATTCTTGTCAGACAACAGTGATAATATCCAAAAACGGGTGCAAGACAGGAAGTGTTTCAGGAAGGTATGTGTTTCATGCAAAGACTTCAGAAATGTACTTTTTCCCAGGGCCACTTACCGTAAGATCCATATTAATTTAAATTAATCAGTGAAATTACAGCACATGTTTACAGAAATATCATTTCAGTCCAGAAAACACATTGCTTGTTGCTCTCATGTACAAATGGCAAAAGCAGTTGAGGTAACCACTGTATGTATGTAATATAATGATATTGCTGGCTATATGAACCTACTTTTTAAACATATGGAGGCTTCACATAATTCTTGATAGTTTTGTTTATTGTTTTAAGGGGTGTCTTTGACTTGAAAAAGTGGTAAAGGAGGAATACAAATCTACTTACATTTTCCCACTTACTTTACACTCAAAGACTGATTTGATATCTAATGAGGTTTTCACTAATCTAATCAACTGAGTTCCTTAGTAAGCAGAACAAAATCTCATTTTTCCCCAAATGCATTCTCTAACTTAGAATGTAAAAGAATTGGCTTTTGAAAGATTTAACATTTTTTACTAGTCAGTCTACCAAGTTATCTGACAATAGTGTCCTATTATGTACAGGTTCCCATTATTTTCATTGTACTGAAAAGTTCAGACATGAGGAAGCTTATATTTTATTTATATTTTTCAGTAGTACCCATGTAAAAGCATGCAAATAAAAATAATTCCTACCAGATCAGAGCTCTTCCGCTTATAGTTAGGGATATTTTCCCTAAATTTCCTCTTAGTTGTCTCCAGAATTGTGCCTCTTATAGTATGAATCTGTAGTAAAAATCAAACATAAATGATTTTTTTTGTGACAGGCATATGTAAATATTGCTTGAGAGATTTCTTTAGATTGCAGAGGTCCCTATTTCAACATTAGCTTGATACATTTTTATAAAATAATTTACTAAGAGTTAGACTAGCTTCAGTAAAGATTCTACCATTTAAAAAGTTGCACATGAATAATATTATTAACTGTAATGAAGTCTAGCAGATGCCTGTAGGAATATTAAAATAAAGCACTGCTATTTAGCCTGTGATCTTTGTTTCATTTAAAAACTTGTTTCTTCTGTACTTTTTTTCTATATTCTCTATAGTTTAGGAAATATTCATTTATGTTGGTAGGGAGTGAACAAATTCTAGCTGCTGGAACTTATGTAGTAATTTCCTTTTCGGAAATTCACCTGTTTGTGAAGCTGGGTTACTGATCTTGAAGGGCCCTTTGAAAAGTGTAGCTGAGGGCCAGGGATCATGGGGATGCTGAATGGTGTAATAGTAAAGGTTGGGCTTTTTTATAGAGATGTGACCTAGGACCTCCGGTGAGGTGCATGAGGAGATAAAGGCAGGCTAGTGGAGGGAAGACCTGAGTGCAACTGAACTCAGCCCTGCTATGTGCTGAGGAATGAAACAAATATGATCTGTGTTTTCAGAAGATGATACAAGGATGTAACAGAAAAGAAAGGGAAGGAAAATGGGATTATTTGGATGCAGGAAGGCATTTTTTTTGTTATTTGCTGGTAGCAACTCATTTAGTATACACACACAGTTGTTTCAAACTGAATTATATTTTAGATTTGTCTTCTGTTTCTGGAAGTTATTGCCAAGAGTGAAAAACCGCATAATACATTTCTAGTATTAAACCATCTATTACTGATGGGTAATGACAGAGTAGAGGGAGAAGGCACCAGTTAGTCTGGGTTAGCTCATGTGCTCTGGATAACTCTTTCTTGAACCCTTAGGTTTCTAAAGTTCTCCCAAGCTATGTTGATTTCCCACTGCTTTGTGCATGTGATGAATTATCTCCATGTCGATGTCAAGTATTCCCATTATAGTCTTCCTCCAACTTTTTCAGGTAATGTGCCTTTTGATCACTTTTCTAGTGGCTCTTTTAATAGGATAACAAGTATCAGAAAGACTGCAATAACACCTCCTAACAAAAGAAGCATGTTTGAGTTTTTAAAACTACAGATGCCCTGTGTTGTCACTTACATTTTACTTATCTTTGCTTTTAAATGCTACAGGCACAAAATTTTGGATCTGTAGTGGCTTTCTTGCTTAAATTCCGACTTTTTGATAATGAAGCAGGGAATTAATTCTCTAAAGTCAAAAGGGCTAACCTTTGGAGAAAGTTTTTGTAATTACCAAACAGTCACTGATTCAGACACAGGAGGGAGATAAAACCAGAATCCTGTTTTACTAATTGTTGGTTAAAACAAAAAAAATTTTTGTGAGATGCAGTGTAAATACCTCACAAAATCATCTAGCGATGCAAGATACAAGAAATTATGTCAGTCCATCAGTCTGGCTCCTTGGCTTTTCAAGGAGATCTAGCACAAGGAACTTAATTAACGTGTTTTCTTGTAACAGTGATGTAAAAAAGGTGTTAGTTAAGGTTTTTTTGTTTGTTTTTCTTCAAAGTTTATTGGGTTGGTTTTGAGCAATAAATGTGGTGGATTTTGTTTCCATTCAGTTTGTAATTCCAGCCAGTTCTGTGACTGTCCCTTTTTGATCTCAGTGTATTCTGATCTTTCTCCTCCATCTTTAGACATCCAGTTGAAGCATTTACCTCCTTATCAAATGTATAGAAGAATTTGGCACTTGTCTTGATATTCTGAAAGAAACCAAAACCAGTCTGTTGTGATTGTCCCCATCAAAGGCTCTTCCATGGTGCACACAGAACATCAAGGAATATATTGTCTTACTGCTTAGAAAGCTCTGTTTAAAAATCTGTTGATTTGTTGGTGAAAAGAAGAGGATTTCTGAAGTGATTTGGAGGGTTTTTTTAAAATCCAAGGAACTGAGATTTTTGTTCATGTTTTAACCTTTGTGTTACTGAGCATTTTAAGGTGGATAATTGAGATAAGGCCTGGCATGGATGAGTTAAAGGTGTCAATTTTGTGAATAGTTACCTGTGAAACATAGAAATGTTCAAAATCACAACACCCTGCTCTCTTGCGTACGTGGAATGACACCTACACATGCATTACTAACCAAGAGGAAATATTAAAGTTTTCATAAGGTGCATGAAAGTCCTGATAGTGGCAAGGGTAGGTAGTGTTTTCAAAGAGCAAGGCTGTAGTTCAGGGTGGTTAGACTTGCCTTCCTTGAATGAATGGGATAAAATACCAAAATCACTCCACCGCTGCCACCTCTCTCCACACTTACAGCCTGTTTATGTGCTCTTTAAGTAGCAGTAGTACAAACTCTCTTGACCAGCATTTCCTTACGGAATTCTTACAGTCGCTCCAAGAAAACCACTTGCATTGCACCTATGGCAGTTTGGTAGGAGTTGTTTGTGCTCTGCTTTGGCTGTCTGCCCTTCTTTCAGAGGGTACCATTTGATTCTTCTGAGCCTGTTTCTGCTCTGCTAAAGGGGGTAGTGATGCTGCCCTGTTTTGATAGGGCATCCTTCTGATGGAGAGGTGAAAGACCAGATAGAGCCTTCTTTTTACTGATCCCAAGAGAACTTGAATACAAACTGCATGAAGGCCTGCAGTCTCTGAAGGAGATTTAAGGAAGTCCTGCTGGGGTTTGATTCTGTGTCTGAGTCATTTGAGCTTGTTTTTTGACCCATTAATAAACCCCTTGTCACACTACTGCTGTTGCCTCTTGTTATAGTCATTACATTCCTCTGGAGTCTCTGTAGCCATTGTCTGTTTTGTTTCTTTGGTTTTGTTTTTCCTCACTAGGGATAGATTTTTAAGTTGGCAGAAGGCATAAAATCCAGTTCCCACCACCAGAAAGCTCTGTGCGTGTGCATGGGGTGTGTAATAGCCATGCAAGCTCCATTGCACGTTCCCTTTGGGAAAGTGGAGCTTCCAGTCTCACTTCAGTAGGTGTGCAGCCTTAGAGGGCTGTGAGTGTTCCTCCTCCTCGCCTTTCTGCAGCCTGTACTGGCAAAGGAAGCGGTGCCACAGAGGTACAGGAAAGGCCTCTGAGGACCCAGATATGTGCTGTGGGATATTCAACTCTGCGGAAAGCTCTTCTCACCCTTTCGTTTGTGCGTGGAGGCACGCACAGGCTCTCCCCATGGGACAGAATACCTAATGTATTTGAAAGAGTTTCTGTGAGCTTTGGCTTTCTACTGAGTGTGTGTGGGCCATTTGGAACAGACTGCTTTCTCAGAGGGGACAAAGGTCAGTTTAAAATTTTTAGGTGTACTATGTAATGCAAACTGTTGGCAGATTTGGAAGATACCCTTGAAATCTTTGTCAAGGAAGAGGCCTTTTGTTTCCAAGAGAAAGTTTTGGATGCAGAGTGGGAAGAGGAGTATTTGCTAGATATGTCTGAAATGTGTTTGTTTTGAAAGCCACTATTGAATTAGGTGTAAACTGTAAGCCTGGTTTATATTCCTCAGGGCAGGGGAAGTTGGAATCTGTTGTTTATCTGAGTGCAGGTTTTCCCCAGGGTGCTCATATACACTACAGAATATTCATTAAGCTGTTGGCATTGTATCTCTAAATCTTTTCTTTGGTTTCAGGTCTTAAATTTAAAAAGACAAGCTAGATACCCCCACCCTCCCAAAATAAACCTAAGTTGTGAAACTGTCCTTAACACTTTTGCTGAATGAAGCACAAACACCTACTGTTCTGGCAAACCCTTTTTATCAATGTAGACACTCTTCTGAGAGTTGTTTCACTGTCGCCTGCCCGCATAGTCTTTACCTGACCTTCAGAAAGACTGATGACAAAGGGAATAATTGTAAGACAGATTACTGCCTGTTTCAGATTTGGGGTTATCAGTGTTTTCCATACATGACATTGAACAACTACCAGGGACAAAAAAGTTTTTTGCTTCTCTCAAGTTACTGTTGGCTATAAAGCAAGAAGCCAGGAAAAGGACGTGCCATTTACGTAAGTTTAGAAAACCTTCAAAACATCTTGTTTTAAATTTTAATTCAGAGATTTAGGCCTACTGTCATGGAATGATGGAGAAGCTTTCCAAACTGGTGTGAGAAGATAAGTGCGTTTTCTTTGCTATTTTGCATTCCCTAATATTGTGATATATTGTGTTACCATTGTAGCTGTACAGTTGGTCATATTTTGTACACTACTTTTAATATTGCAAAAAGGATACCGTTAATAATGAGTAGGAACAAAATGGTTAGCTGGTTTTAACTGAGGTGGCACATTTCAGCTATTTCAGCTCAGCTGTTGTAGAGGGTCAAAGACAAAGGAGATTTCAATTTCTACAACTTTGCTTTAAGATGGAAAGTAGACCTGCAACCCTGTGGTTCAAAGTCACGAAGCTAAGAAATTAATTTGGCAGTTCACAGGATTGTTGCTAAGATAAAATGAGAGGAAAGTGAGGAAAGGAGTGTTCAATAGGAAGGAAGCATCAAGAAAATAGACTAATTAGGAAGACTTAGAAGCAGGTGAAGCCATGAGAAACTGAACAAAATACCATCATAAGTAGTGGGTTTGCCATACACTTAGAGAGATCTGAGCACACATTTTCTGTGGGTGCTCTTCTGAGCATTGCTACTGTGAAATGGCTTTTGTGGACTTGAGTTTTACACAGCTGCTGCTACTACCTGCACACCTTGCATGTTTTGGGTGGTAATTTTGTTTGTTTGAAGAAACCAAAGATAATTTCATACTGCTTTCAAAGTAATCTACAGGGTTTTTTATTTGCTTCAGAGTGAATGGAAGTGAGCTACCCTTCCTTCAAGGGACCATTACTTTTACAGGATATTTAAGGTGAAATAGCCATATACAATAATGTAGATTATAGCCACATTTATCAAAGTGACTGCTATCAATTTACTGAGTAATAATTTTTAAAAGAAATTCTGAAGTTTTCCATTTTTCTCTTGCACCAGTGATTTCCCTTATCCTTTTTATATTTAGTGGAATAACCAAGATACCTGACTGAGACATGAATCTTGCCTAACAGTACACTTTGTACTCATTGTACAATTGGTTCACAACTGTACACTATAAAAGATGTTTAAAAACATCTAGACTAACATGGAAATTACGTAACTGTGGTGCAAACTTCAAAGGAAAGCTTGGGGGTTTTCCCCCCTCCCCCTTTGCTTTGTTTAGGTACGTGTTTGGGCTGGCTTTTTATCTGTGCACTCTTGCAAATCCTTCGTATTTGTACTCTTAAGTAACTGGCTCATCGGGAACTTTTAACGAAGTGTGTAATCTCATGGTGGGAACATATCTTTCTTTGGTTTTTCTTTTTCCTAGTTTCCATGTTCTTTTAGGGCGTGGTTCAAACTAAAATGAAATTTAGGTTGGTCTTTCCTTTTTTGACCTGCCAAAGTGTTTGTTCTGTTAGCATTGCTCTGCTCCCTGTAAATCAGACATTCTTCTCGGGCTGCGTCAGGTTACTAATGACATGATTAATGCAGGAAGGATAGAGAAGGATGACGTAGTGGCTCATGCAAAGTTTACCTGAGAATTATCTGTAGCTCTCTACTGTTTAGTGTCTGCGTGAGTCATGGCCTGAAGCTCTGCCATTCCCTGTTCTTCAGCTGGGCAAGATCACACTTACCTCATTCTATGTATGCATTTCTCCCTTTCCTGCCAGATCTGATTAGAAGCACTTTTGTTTTAAACTCTGTTTATGAAACATTAAATACACTTTTTGCAGATAGCTGACCATAAGGCTACATGAAAAATGCCATTAGATCTGTGATCCAGACAGCTTTAAAAACTTTCTCTGTCCTTACATGAATTCTGATTTTTATCAGCTGAAGTCTTTTTCACGTTCATGGGTTTAACAGTGGTAGTGTTATGACATTAATGAGCTTTGCAATAGGACCGTGAGTCAGTTGCCGTCTGTCAGTAGTCTCCTGTTTCTTCTTGTGTATTTGTACAGATAAAAGCTTACAAAATACAAACAGCAAGTTTGTGCTGCTGTCTCTGGCTTTTGAAACTTCCTTGGGCTGCAGGTGCAAGAGTTCCCATCAAATTTGGTTCACCTATTGGTTCCTTAATGAAGCATTTGGGAAATGTATCTTACTGATACAAAAACGTGGGCGTGTTCTGTGATATTCTTTGAAGCCTTGGTCATTCCCTTATTGAGGGCTGGCTCAATGTACCTGCCAACAATGTTTGTTCTGCTATTTGCTTATGTGTGTCCTTTAACTGTCACATGTTCTCAAGTCTCTCTTAGAAGACCAGAATAAAGTCAGTGTAGAATTTTCAAGTAATGCTGATTATTTTTTCAAGATTCCTTTGTTTTCTCTGTAAAATTGTCACAAAGTCTTTGGCATCCTTCAGGACTTCAGCTTTCCTCAGCTGAAACTGTCACCTTTTCTCTCTGTGAGCTGCTGTCTGAATTATCTTGTGCAAAAAGTGCTTAATATTTAACTGTACAAGAATATGCTGAAAGCAGGCTATCATTTTCCAGCCAGCTCATATCTTGCAACCTGCCAAAGCCTATATCAGGCACACAATGTGTGGGAAAAAGTTCTAAAATGATAGACAGAAAAATGTCTTGTGGGAAACCTAAAATGCCTTGAGACTCATTCTGTTAATAAAGAATGTTTTTACAAGCACAGCATCATCCCCTTTACTTTTTGACATTTTTAAAAATGAAAGCTTGAGAGCATAACATTTGTGTAGAATGTAAACAACCTTGCTAAGTGGAAAAGTGACATTTCTTGGAAATAACATTGCCTTAAGAGAAAAGAATGGTCAAAGTGAATAATTAGCCAGAAAAAAAACCCAAAAACCAACCCAATTTAGTTCTTAAAAGCTCAACTACTTCTAATAAAGGCTATACTGATGCCTGAGAGAAAATTTTATGTGCACTTTGATTACATTTTGCAGACATATCTTAAAGGAAAACAAACATCCTATGATGTATTAATCTCAAAGGTGCACCAGACAAGTAAATTCTTATTGTAAACATATCATTAAAATATCTCAAAGTTCTCTAATGCAGTGTGAACACATTTTACGTACATTGCAGTATATGCTAATGGAGTTAATGATTATAATTACACAGATGCCTGAATGTGGATGGCAAAAGTTCATGTTCAGCTTAATGTTGTCTGTATTTAATTTTCCTGCTTTTAAAGGAACTGTTTACATAAAAGAGTAACATAGATTTTATTCAGTGAGCCAGTGTTTAGGCAAAAAATAAGCATATTGTTTGACACGTGCCTTTATGTAAGCTGTGTTTCTAGAATCTGTCCTTCAGTTTGAGAAGTGAAATGGTATTTCTGGCTTTTGTTTTCTTATGGTGAAGTAGCCAGTGCCTTGGTTGTAAGCACTGATTTTTGCTTTTTGTCTGAACCCCTCTTCTTTCATACTTTTTTGTCTGAACCCCTCTTCTTTCACGCTGCTTTCACACTTCCACTGAGAAAGTTAATCAAACAAGGCTTTAAAATGTCTTTTTTTTTTTTTTTTCAAAATTGAAACGCACCAAATGAAGTGTAAAAACTAACTGTTCTGTAAAACTTGTGCCTTCACTTGTGCAGGTTTATGAGGCAGGACATCACCACCCTCCAGTTCATCAGGCTGTGGTTGCCTCTTGCTGCACAAAGCAGCAAACAGCCCTGTGGAGAGAGCGAGCTCTCTCTGGCTCCTTGGCTCAGGCAAGCCCACAAATCCAGAGGAAGCTCTGATTGAGGAAGGACCCAAGAGGCAGGAAACAGATGTTGGCAGCAGTGTCCTGGCTCAGGTAGCCAGATAACAAGTGTAGCAAGCCAAAATAACTAAGTGGGTTAAATGGCCATAACTGTAGCTCAGTCTTATTTATTGGGCTACTTAAATCTAGGTTTACCTAAGGAGTAATGTGCCTTTTGCACATTCTTTTCTTTGGCTGGCATTTGTGGTGTGTTGTTGAGCTTCAGAGAGCTTGTCTGATAACACCAAGGTCACCCACCATGTGTTTCTGTGTGCAGTTAGGTACCTTTCTCAAATGCTTGCTAAGGTCATCCTGCTATTTCAGTAGTTATTATCTTCTATGTGGCCAAATATCCCCATGTATAGGGGGATGCAAAAGGACAACATTAAAATCTTACAATTCAGAAAAAGTCCTTTGAAGTTTCCAAAACAATGAAAATTTAGTATTTTATTTTTGCTCTGTATGCCTTTTGTCCTGTGGCCTTTGCTGGTACATAAGTTGTACCAGGACCATAGGAAACCTGCAGCAAACTATTTCACTTGGGTGCTGGCACCTTATCGTCCAGGGAGAGTGCATAGAAATGCATTTTCCAATCTGCTTTCAGATTCTGGGTGTTCCTGGTATCCATTGATCAAATGTTAAATGAGTTAAACAGTCTCATATTACAAGATACCAGAAGCATATGGGGAATCTCAGGGTTAAAAAAGAAAATAAACTAAAAAAACAAACAAAACCACAGCAAAACAAAAACTCAAAAAAAAAAAAAAAACCCCAAATAAACAAAACAAAAACCCCACCCCAGGTAGTACAAGTGGAATTGAAGAAAATTATGATCTCAGGGGATAAGCATGATGCTTAAAAGTGCCATGCAGACATCACATTTCAAAGAAAGGTGGTCCATGCTTGTGATGCAGTGGAACATCAGTGCAGAGATCTGTGCCTGGAGCCTGTCTTTTGGCTCCTCTGGCTTTTGAGAGGGCCTGGACAGTGCCTCTGTGATGGGATTTCTTGCATTTCTTTAGAGACTCTACCTCTGTCAGGTGTTTCTCAGGAGCAAAGCCTTTGTTCCTGGTTTGTTGGTGGCCTGCCTGTACCTTAAAACCCTTTCAGGGTCGTTGCTGCCTGACTCTGGCTCGCTGTGGGAGCCCTTAGTCTGAGCTCCTGTAGGGAGGTAGCGACAGGGTAATTCAGAGAGTTTCTCAGTGCCCTCTTGCTCTTTGGTTTAACAACATGAGAAAAGTGCATAACGTTACCATCAGAGATCTTCCTTCATTCCTGCTCTAAATTTCCTCTTGGGATTTGGTGAGTTTGTCTTGTTTTTAGATAGCCCTGATTTTCCCTCATCTACCATGATTGCTGCCGCCACCATTTTTCCATTTGAGAAGGTGTTTCCAGAGATAACCTCTTAAGCTTCCTGAGTGCAACCCTGTGACATTCTTAATTTGTACATGTTATTTTCTGCCACTTCTCTAGCATTGGAAATTTCCATTTCCCAAATCTCTTTAGGAGAGGTAGGAAAAAACTCACTTTGTGCGGGTGATAGATGGTGTATTTGTCTTTTAGATCTCTATAACAAATACCTTCCATTTCTGAATTTAGTAAATCCCCCTTGTAGGTAAATATTGGAATGTGCTGACTGGGGATCTGTTTTAATATCATATAAAGGTTTTTCTCTTGTAGTGAGTCTCCTAAATGCATGAAAAAGATAACAAGAAGTCACAAAACTTAACACTGCTATAGTATTTAGAAGCTGGTTCAGAGATCAGGAGAGTTTGTTTTCATAGTTAAATGCCACTTAGTAAAAATGGAATGAATCTATGTAAAAGTACTAGATCTGATACTTCTGTTATTGACCTGTTGTTCCAGGGCAGAAGGACTCTTATCTGTTTTTCAGACAGTCATTCCCAGTGTTGGGGAGGGACCAGCTGAGAAACAGATTTTGATGATAGTAAGTTTCAGCAAATTTCATTCAAATAGCTTCCCAGGTAGTAGAGAGAGATCTTGGTGTGAGCTTGTGGACCTACTTACATTTTTTCAAATCCCCATAAGACACAAATTAATGGGAAGCCAAACCACATTGGTTCTTCTGTTTGTAAAGCTGCTTGCTCTTTTCTGTGGTGGTTTTTTAAAATCAAATTATGTCTGCCTTTGCTAAACTTCTGTTGTGTTGCTAGCTTTACTGTGTATATTCCAGTTGCTAAAATACAAGAAGCCACAAAGGGCACCAGTGTAATAAACAAGAACAAATAAGGACAGTCTGAAATGCTGTTACTTGCAGATAGTTGATTTAAAATCTGAAATAAAAAATGTTTCAGTTTTTGGTATTTATTTTAGTTACAACTTTCTTACACCACTATGAACTTTGTTTCTTCCACTGGAATAAATACAAGAGGATGACTGCTCACTTGCAACTATTTTAAGAAATGCAAGCAATGAAAGTAAAAAATACTTCAGATTTGAGAATTAGTTTTTATCTAAAAGTAATTATTTTACATTCTAAATGTTAGATCTGTTTTCAATTCTGTGTGCATGTTTCTTATGCAAAATTTTGAAAACATCATCTTCTGATGAAAGTGCAAGTTTCTGATTTTTCATCTTTTCTCATTTCTGATTGCCATGTAATATAATGAAATAATCACCACGATGCTTGTGCTTACTTTAGCTGTAGTTATTTATAAATAGCAAGTATTGGGCATGGAAAGCTATAATTATAAAAGCAATTTAGCCTGGTAGATATCCTTCAAAATCCTCCTGTTTATGAATAAGTGACAACAGTATGAGATTACATTCAGTTTAAATTTGAGTACTGTATTTAAAACTTACTGAATTTTTGTGGTCCAGCCTCCTCTTTGAAACCTTGAAAATCACCTATTTGAAGCTTGTGTCTGCATGATCCTTACTACAGCATTGCTCCAATTTTCTTTAGAGACGCATCACTCCAGGCAATGTTTTTATATTCCCTTGTCACGCTGCTTCGAGACAGGTTTCCCTTATTATTTATTTGTTTGTATTAGTACTGGTTTCCCTTGTAAGGTTAATTACTGTTTCAAAGAAATTGCAATTTCCTGTTCTGGTGTAACTTGTTTACTTTAGATTTGTTTGGGAATTCTTTCTATTTTTAAGGTGTAATGCTCCAAGGGATGATTCTTGATCTTTCTGACCTTCTCCTCTCTCTTTTCTTCTAATTTTAGGTAAGAATGACTTTTGCAGTGATTTTTTGCTTTTGAAGAATTTCTGCTTGGGTAAAGTATTAAGCTCTCGGTCTTCCTTAAAAAATTGTATTATTTTTCTCTGTATTTAAGGGAGGAGGGGGAATTCTTGGCCAAAGCTTGTGCTGTGCCCTTTTAAATACTCTAATACAGTTGGTGGAAGAGAGTTTGAAAATTTCAAGTAGGTGTTTGGGTTCTTCTTAGTAATTTTATTTGTGCAGGATGATAGTAAAAACGTACAAGCAAGTTATTAACTGTCATCTGTAGTAATTTGGAGAAGTTTGAAATCTATTTCCCTTTAATGACGCAGTGTGCTGCTTCAGATTTCTTATGGAATACCTGCATGTTCAAAGGCCCTGCCCAAGTATATAATGCAGCTTATGCAGTTGAAGTCCTTCATCTGTCTATACCCCAGAAGAATTTAAAGCTAGATAGTAAAAAGTAGGTCAGCTAAACATACATTGTAAATTAAATGGTAATTCAACAGGGTAATTAACACAAGTTGCAACACCAGGATTACAGAGTTGTTTCTTCTTTTTTGAAATAAAAAAGCCTGATAGGTCTTTACTGTGTAATAATGATGTGGGGGCTGTACTGAACTGTGTTTTTCCCTCCGCAGCCATTACTAACTGTAGATTTGGAAGCTTCCTGTTAAAAGGCTGCAATCTCAAGGGAAAAGATCTTTCATTTAGCCAGCCTAGAGACAACTTCTGATTATGGGAGAATTGGTTTATTGTGGAAAGTAATGCAACTATAAATATGACTTCCTGTGCAGTAGACATGTTTGCCAGTTTCTGGAAGCTTGAAAAAGGAGATCCTGTCTGGTTACAATTCACAATCAACCTATGGAAAGGAGTTGGGAACAGCAGTCCGTTTCTTTTATCAGGGACACTCTTGGTTCAAACTACTGCAGTTCTGCTTTTTTGTTCTTTTTCCCATACGTATGCAGTTCTAATTAATCAGTGAGAGGCCCAGCATGAGGTAATGCTGGAAATCAACAATTTGAATCCTGTGATTCTTAATAGAGAATTAATGGAAACAGAGGTATTGCTGTCTCCTTGGTCAGAGAAGTATGTCATTTGGACAGTATCTAAAGGCAGGCTCTGGGCTGCTGTGTGCTTAATATTCCTTTGGAGTTTGTCTGGTTTTAGAAGACCAAAACTAAAACAAGAAGTAGTATAATTCATACTGGGAAATAATCCTGATGTTTAAAATTCTCTAGCATATGTATTGTCACAACTTAGTCAGGAGGACCCTCTTTAGTCATGTAGTCTGATCCTTTGTGTAATGTAAGGCAAAGATCTCTTGCTTATTATTCAAACAGATTTTACGTGGGTTTCAGCCTCTAATAAAGTCACTGCAAGCTGTGTTAATTTTAATTTTTCTTAAGTCTTAAATATGCTCCTTCCTTGCCATTCTATCTGTAGAGCCATTAGAGATGTTCTCGAACTGAAAGTTTGAGATGCTGTGTCTCTAGCGACAAAGCTTGTAGTTGCTCAGAAGTGGGTGCATGGTGTTTGCCCGTATCTTTACGGCTCCCCATGAAACTGGATCCCAGGTGGCAGTGAGGAAGAGGTGGGAAGCAGTGTGACAAGGACAGTAGGGTAGAGAGGCAGTGGCACTGGTGGCATGAGAGTGAGGAAAAGGTGTGAGAAAGCTGACATCAGTCACTGTTTCAGAGAGGTAAGAAAAACACTGATGTAGGATTTAAAAGGTGGGATTCCTATGCTTGTTCTCTCTATACTGGCCTTGACTGTGTTCTTATTTTTAGAGTTACCAGGCTTAGAAGAGATTCAGGCCTTTAGGTAGTGGTTCTTAGTTGGTGGGAAAAACCTGAGAGGAGGAAGGGGGAAAGCACTCATGTTCTGTGTCCTGCACACGCTCTTGCTTATGTACTTTAACCCACTGTTGTCCTTTCCTGGCAATCTCTTTTGCTGGTTAAAGAATTACCATATTTGAGAGTTTGAGGCTGAACAAAGCTTTAATTACCCATCAAGAGTATTGCATTAGTTTCTGTCAGCTACCCACATCCATATGCTCTTTCCACTTCTGTCCAACTGCCATGCAGTGTTATGTACTCCACAAAAGACCAGAAACCTGGACATGGTGCCCCTGCTCCGGGCCACATCAGCCTGCAGTGCATGTGTATATACTGCACACACAGCACAAGCCTGGGCCATATGGATAGCCTTGCTACAGTGCAATTTTCTTTTTTCTCTTCTCTGCTTTGTTTTCTGAATGGACAGTAGCTTGGGGGAAGGGAGGAAAGAACAATACACTGTGAAAAATACTAGGCTTCACTTCCTTGAGATCAGGTTTTGCACTGGTTTTGTAGAGTCACTTTATGTCATTCCGTTAAGAAAACAGTTAATAGACCTACATTTGAGTACAGACAGAAACATTACTTTCTTTGATCTGAGTTCTGTCCTTTGACTTAAAGGAGCCATGTTCCTACAAACAAGCTGTCTCCTCTGAAGGTTTTCAATATCATAAAGCTCATAATCTGAGGAAGAAATGAAGTATGCAGTTCAGATTATTTATTTTGAAATATAAACTTAACTTTAAAAAAAAAGAAAAAATGAATTAAGTATAGATGTAGATTACATCACTTGTTCTGCAGTACATATATTTTCTACAAGGATACCAGTTTACTGCCAAAATATGACTCAAAAGATCAATAGCAAACAATCTGTACAAGTTTACACAAGAGAACTGAAGTACTTCATTCCATAAGCATTGTGTTTTAAAAGCACACATTTCAAAAATAGATAGTTCTTTGGGAAGGCTGCTTTCTTAATTTTCACTGTTGCTTTCAGAAGTATGTCCAAATACTTACGGGGTTGGTTTTTTTTTTTCTGAGAAATCTGTTGCTGCACACTGAGGATGTAAGGGAATTGGAATGGCTATGGCTCTGAATGCTTGCAGTTAACAGAGGTCAGTCATAATATTTCTGGCTACAAAGACAGTCTTAAATTTAAAAAGAAAATTTACAAGTTTGATGCATATTTATTGTAACAAAGAATTGAAATGGAGGTCTGAAAGTTACATTCCTTTTTAAGGATATGCTGGTCATGGTGGCTGTGGTTGAGGGAGACATGTCTAAATAAATACTGCTGTGCTGTGCATTTAATGCCTAATGTGCTTTCATTCCTTTAAAACCCCCTGGATTTTTTAATCTAAATATCTGTGTATTAAGAAGTGAATGATACTCTCTCCATGTCTGTGCTTGGTTAACATTCTACAGAAAAAATTACTTGCACAACATAATACTGCACTAATATAGACATATCTCATATTTTTGTATAGTCCTTTTTGTTGAGAGTGTCAAACGTTTTGCTTCTCAGTCATTTTCCTCAGAGTTCTTCTATTTATCTGTATGTTGGTCCATTTACCAAGTCAAATATCAGAAGGGGAAAGGAAGGAGAGCTGCCAACTCTCCCCAGTTTTTTAATCTGAGATTAAAAAATTGCACACAAATTTCCCAAGCTCTAGGAGGAAAACTGTGCAGTTTAGGAATTAATCCTATCCCTTTTTTTTAGCTCATGCTTTTTATTAAACTCTTTGGCTCTTGATTTGACATTATCTACCCAGTAACTGATAGTCAGTCTCCACAGCATTTCCAACAATTCCAGAGGCGTCCTGACCATCTACAGATAGTAATGTTTGATAGCACTGGGGGGTTTTTTGTGCTGCAAATGTTTGAGCATGTCATAGCTTTTACGTTTGAGAAAAAGCACACATTTTAGAAAAACAACTGAAAAAACCAGAATTTGGAAAAATTTGAGTAGGTGGGAAAAAAGGGCAACTGAGGTAGTCAGGGCTTTCAGCTCTGGGTGTATTGCTAAATATTCCTTAATTTTGGCACTTCTCTGTTGAGATTGTGAGAACAACCTTCATTATTCTTAGCAGTTAACCCACCACAAAGGTTTCTTCTCCTTTTATAGAGGACTTGTCAAAATACTATGACAACTAGGCTGATTTTAGACAAACAGATCCTGGCTCTAAAAAGACAGTAAGTCTGCAAGTCAAACATGGAGGGCAGCCATTGGCACTGGAAGAAGTAAGAAACCACAGATTGTTTTCTCATTGGGTGAAGAGCTTGAAGCAACGTAAAGTTAATTGAAGAATTCCTTGAAAGTGAAGTCAGCCTAAAATAAAAGCTTAGGGGTCTATAATTTACTAAATGTGAAAGCTTTGTGAGCAGTAGTGAACATAAAAGTTTGAAAAAAACATATTTTAGTAAACATATCTGGCTTGTGTTATGGACTGTCCTGTTTTAATTATTCATCCACATAATGTAGATTTGCAGTATGATCTCTAATTAGGCACAGTTTGATTTATTGAGCTGGCCCCACATAAACCATGATGTCATGCTGTACTGCTCAAAATTACAGCTCTGCTCTTGCAGTTTAAAGACGATTATTTTTAACTTTGGAATGCTTCAGTTTTGTGCATCTTGGCTTTCAGCTTTGTGAACTTAAGATGTGCTCTGCTCCTCTCCTCCTTCCTCCCCCCAGATCAAAGGAATCTGTTGTAATGTAACCAGAACAAAACCCATTGAAATGGACTTCTGAAAACTCTCAGCTTTAACTCTTGTTAGTAAATAAGAAGAAAGGCAAGACTCTTCATGCTTTCTGTCAGGGGGCTTGAGAAATAGGTACAGTAGGTATTGAACTATGTTTTGCCAGGTGTCCAGATGTTGATGCCATTCCAGAGCAGGAATGCTTCATTTATGTCGCCAAAAGATCTTAGTTTTCCTTTGATGCTATAATTGAAGAAAGAGAAGGAAAAAAAAAAAAGGGGTGTGAGGGGCAACAGGGAAAAAACCAGGATCTGCACTGCCTGTTACTGCAGGTAGTAATTACTTACTAGGAATGGGAACTCTCATGCACATGAGTTTTTACTCATGTGTGTTGCATTTTCTGCTTGTTTCCCATTTGATTAGGAAAAATTGCCTTTCCTAAAACCAAGGGGTGTTCCAAATGCAAAAGGAAGGCTTTGCACAGGAGGGTTTCTGCACTTCCCTACCGGGGAGGTCTCACTTCTGCAGCAATGAGCAACATCCCTTCCTGCCAGCATTCCTGATCTGAACTTGTGGGCAAAGGGGTAACACACACCAGAATGTGGAGGAAGGGAGAACTGAGAGCTAGATTTGAGTATAATCTCTCCTGCCAACCTCATTGAGCATGTTAAGAAGAGAAGAGCTTTTCAGGAGTGGGAGTCTTTCTGTGGAGGTGTCAAGACTACTTTAGGCTAGGTGCCCCAGAGCCTGACAGCAAACTGGGAAGGGAACAAGAATAAAGGCATGGAGGTGTCACAGTAATACTGGAGACACTTAATCACCCATAGATATCAAAAGGTAGGAATTGTGTTCGGAAGGCTGTAGCTGTGGCAAAGGCAGGCCGACTCAATTTTCTAACAAAGCAATTTCTGACTGGGAGGGGAAGGTGAAAATATCTTCCTGTGAACTTTAGTGGGAAGACTCCCTGAGCTGCTCTTGGTAGTGATTGCAGTGTTTCAGGCTCGTGCAGGTTGAGAACAATGCACGTTGAGTCATTGCAAAGCTGTACTTCTCATGAGGAACCTTGATTACATAGCAGCTGACTCAGTTTCTATGCTATAAACTGATTACAGCTTAAAAGATGCAGAAAAAGTCATGGGATTTCTTAGGGTTTTTTATAAGGATATTCTCAAATGAGCATCACATTTTTAATATAATCAGTTGTTGACTAATATATTGGTTTTAGATGTGTAACTGCTTGTAATCGTCCTATAACTATTTTCAGTTTCGGTAATGAGGCTTGGAGACAATGTTGCTTCAGGGGAAAAGGGGAAAGGAGTTCATACCCTTTCGGTGCTTTGGTGCCAGTGGATTAAATGGATGGAAAGTATGTGGAGTTTGCTAACAGATTCTATGTATAGTGGAAAGATTTGATGTCTGAGTTCATATGCTCTTTTTTGACCTGGAAAAATTGCCAACTGAAACTAAATTTAGCCATCTAGAATAAGGTGAAAGCATTAATTCTTTGAACATTTGGATCTCAGGTTTGCTGTCAGCTACAGGGGCCTGTAATGTCTTGATTGTAACATAATATCAGTAAAAACAGCCAGCATTTGCTTATGAACAGACCACCAGTTTTGATGAAATGAAATAAGTGGTAGGTTTTTTATAATTCCCTTGTAAGATGCTCACGTTTTGTCTTGTTTTAATATGTTTGGGGTTTTTTTTTGTTATCAGTTCCAAATCTGTATATAATCTCTTTTCCAGGATGGTAATCAGCATAGTTGAAATCCATCTTGCCCAGAGGTCTGAGTGAGGTGACTGTCATGCACTATGTACGTCTGGGCACATGCATGCACATGCATTGGTTTTGTCCTCACTTTCTTTAGTGGATCTGGGAATCTACTTGGTACAGAAACAGTCAGACCTTGAGGAACTTATGACTGACAGCAGTTTAATTATTTTCTGTGTATTAAAAGACTGATGTAGATTTAATTTTTTTTTTTGGCAACTCTTCTCCTGCCACTTACTTGCAGAAACTGGTCTTGGAATTTAAAGGAACAGCTTGCCTCTGAGAGTAATAACAGTTTCTCCGTCATTTCGTCTTGTCATTAAAACTGGACGTTCATCCACAAGCTGTCTCACAGCTCTGTAGTTAAGGACTGAAAATACTCTGTGAGGATCTTTAGCCTGCAGTATATGCTGAAGTGATCCTTATGGCCAAAAAGTTAAGAGGGTGATGATGACTGTCATGACAAACAAACAGGGAGGTGGGACATGAATATGCCTGCTGTGATAGCTCTGGAATTGCCAGGAGGTTACCAGATGGAAAGTTAATGACACTTTGCAGTTACAATACTTCCAGTAGCTTCCCTTCGCTTTTGCTCTACAACGTAAAGCTGTTTAGTGTTACATAAAAAACCAGTCTCTTCAAGAATATGCGCCTGAAATTATTTTCTTGATGCTGATGCCAAAACCAACTGGGATCATAACATACAAAAGTACTTGAACAGAGAGATGGAGGTGATCAAATGTGATGCACAGGGAGTCTCATGAATGTGGAGTTTTGTGAATGACACAGGGAGGAGCACATCTGGCAGCTGCATAATTTGAACAAGTTCTTGGACATTGATTAATGGTGTGCTGGTTGCATACAAGAATTTACCACATCTCTTGCAATATGCTGCCCTCTAATACCCCCTTTCTCAGCTGCAATTGTTCTCTGGCCTGTTTTGGTCAGAACAAGCAGGCTCAGAACAACCAGAAAAGCTGAAGAAGCTCATCTATGCTAATTTGTCTTGGGTGGAAATGACTCTAGAATGATCATGCAAGCAGCTAGGGTAGTTTGAGGTGTGTTGATCTGCCCTTTGGCTGTGTGTAGGAAAAGGGAGACATATCCTCTGACTCCTGGCAGAGGATGCATGCTCACAACCAGTGATGTCTCTGCTCTGTGTCTGGGGTCTGCGAAGGCAGGTGCACACAGACTACCCAGGCTGCTGTGTCGTGTGTTGCTAACTTGAGTTGGTTAGCAGAGAAGCTGTGGTGCCACAGGTCTGAGTGTGGGCTCTAGGAAAGCTAAGCTGCACACTTAAAGGCAGACTGCTGCACTTGTTGGCAGAGATAAAAAATAGCACAGCTTTGCTTTTGGTGTTTTGTGAGACCACTTCTGACAGGCATAGTGGAAGGTGTGCTTTTCCTCAAATGCAGCTTTTGCCCAAGTAAAACTTTGGCTCATTATTGATTATATCTGGATTTCAGGAGGCAGTGCTAAGATGATTCACATTCATAAATTAAACTTCCAGCAACGTCCTGGGAGGCAGGTTTAGAGAGGAGGAAATGGAGATGAGTAACCTAAAGGTGCAAAGGGAATCTGCTTCAGAGCTGAAATTAAACTTTGGCTCTAGGCATCATGCCTCTGGAAATTCCTACACTGCTTGAGTTTCATGTCAACACTGTCCAATTATAGCACTGTAATTTAGAGTCATTTATAAATCTGTATCTGTGGTGGATAAGATTTGCATAAACTACATCCATTAACAATAAAAGGACTGTTATTAAAAAATTAAGTAATAAAAAGATCATACCATCAGTAGCATGGATAGACTGGCTAAGAAAGGATATCACTTCTTTATATCTGGCTTCTACCAAGCATTGTGAAGCAGATGTATTGTCAGACCACTGGCCACCTAGTCCTGTATGTCATCTCTATCTGTAACAGCCAGAGAAAGATTACAGGAACAGGACAAGTCTACAGTCATGCCTTTTTTTTGTCACATCTTGCTGGTTTTGACAAATCTGCTCAAATTCTATTCTGAAATCTGTTTTCAGCTTTGGATATTGTGCATCGTTGTGGTAACATATCCATAGTAATCTGTCTTTTCTTGTGAACTGTATTATTAAGCACCCCCGGGCCTCCCTCAAACACGTTTTGTAATCACCATCTGCTAATGGTGTGTTGTGATATATACTTGCATTTGTGAAGTTTCTTTTAAAGCAGGGGAAATTCATCTGTCCACCATAGCCTAGAAGACTCAAGAAATGTGGTGAGTCTAGTTACAGTGTTTGTTCTTTCATTCATTTTATAGAAGAATTAGTGGTTATGGAAAATGTCAAAAGACCCTTTCTTGTAGGAATTTGTCGGGAGATAAGGAAGGCCCTTATAAAACGTGGAAGAGGTCACTGTGTTTTGTGTTTTCTCCCCAGAGCTCTGTAGTTGCCTCCTTGCCATGGGTAGGCTGATCATTTATGCTAGCATCAGGACATGCTTGCACTGAGTGGCTTTTGCATTATCCTAGGCCATCCAGTCCACTTAGTAATGTTTGAGAAAAGCCTTTTATGGCTTAGTTTTTAGTTCTTGTGTGAGCATTGTTCTTTTAAAACAACAACATCATAAAATGGTTTTATTAAAAATTACAAAAGTGGGCAAGTAATTAAAATTTTTTCTAAGATTTTAAAAGCAAAATTGTGATTTTTTTTTTTAGTAGTTACACTTGATTCTCTATGACCATAAGGAAGAAGGGAAATCAGGAAAACAAATTTCCCCTGGTTTCCATTGCAGGCACATGGGTCAAAGACCCAGCATGTTGTTCTCGGAAGAAGCCGTTTCATTTTTCCTAATGTGGACATGCAGTACTAAAGCTTGCTGGTTTATGACTGAGCAGTACTAAAATGCTGTTTATTGTCAGTCTCTTCACATCTGAATCATGTTATTCAATCCAGATTTTCTTTGAAACCACTGTCAGATGTGGAAGTATGGATGAATGCTTAGAGTAACCAATGGGTGTTAGGCACTCTGATGCTTTTAATTATTTAGGTTAATCATTAATTTCACACATGGAGAGAAAATACTTATTTCTGTTATCTGTTTAGATTTACATGTTGAATGAAAGGTATAGCTGATTTTTTCTAAGTAAAAATAATTATGGGGAAAATAGTAGGCTTTTGCTTTGCTTATGCTATGCATTTGGAAACAAGGTAAAATTGGTTGTATGCATTCCCTTTGTAATCAATGAATGTATTTCTTATTTGCTTGAACGAGTATTTCACTAGGAAACAGTGGCATTTGGTTTCATTGTTCCTTCATCCAAATTTTACCAAGGAGGAGAAGAAAAAAAAACCTTCTGGGTTCCTTTCAGATAGTGATACCCTCACTTCCTGCACATAAACATATCCTGCTTTCTCATCTGCAAATAAACACTGAATTATCTTCATTTCTCATGTGCAAATAAAAGGCAATAGCTTCTCATTCCATCTGTCAAATCAAAGGTTAGTATGTGCTTTGTTTCATCCTGACCTGACATACATTGTTTTTATTTTCCTTTTATCCCTTAATTTATAAAGGTGACTGAGACCTGCAGAAAAGACCTTGGTACCTGGGAATTTAACTTTTAGCTATGGGAGTGAAATCTGGTACTAGATACTGCCTCTTTCCAAGAACCTTGCTGTGCCTGCAGTTTGCGAAGTATTTCAACAGCTTTTAAATGATCCTGTATGGATGAGCTTCTGATTTTATTTTTCTTGTTTATAGCCATAGTGTTTATCAAGTATAAGTAATGAAAAATCAAAGAGCTATACCAGAGAAGCAGGAGTTCCATTTCTGTTTGGAACATGTGCCTAGTCATGATTGTGAAGGTTCTTTTTTCTGCTCTTCTGGGTTTTTTTTAAACGCATGGCTGGAACATCCCATATGCTGTAATACTTTCCATTTGCAGAGCCCTCTGTTTGATGATTGCAAGCTGGTCTGTAAACATTTTTTGGTCCGACAGTCATTTTTCAGAGTCTGGAGCCCTCTCCATTTTTGGTGGGAATGTGATTTGTTCGGGGTCATGCAGGGTATCAGCTGGAGCATAGTGGTAACATAGTGGATTTGTACGTTTTTGCTTTTCTGATGTCTTTATTGTATTTTTTTCTACATTACATAGTATAGTGCAGCATACCTGGAAAATAACTAGAAAAATGTTTTTGGGCTGAAAATACAAAGTCTGGAGAATAACTTGAGAGAGTTTGGAATAAGTGATCACTACTTCCTTACACATTTTAAAAATTATGATCATTCAGAATAATAGATAAACTGGACTACACTAACATTCTTATGAAGATATTTCCTTTTGGATTATTTTAGATCATACACAGATGCTATGTACTGCTTATGTGTAAACTTGAGTTCTTGGATAATTTTTAAAATTCCGGAATAGAAAATGTTAAGATAAAACATTTTGATCTGTGTGGTCCTTGTGTTTGGTGGTTTGAGGGTTTTTTGTGCATGGGGTTTTTTGGTGTCTTGGGGTTTTTTTTCTGTTCCTTCCTCTTCCCCACTGGATACAAGTGCAATAGTTCCACTGCTGCTAAGTGTAAGCAAATCTTGCATACAACAAACATGATTGGCAGAGGAGGTTTTCAGTATCTGAACACAGAAAATAGTTTCAGTTCTAGGTATATAAGAAAGGTCTTGGTGAAGAATTTTGGTCTCCCTAATAAAAAGGGGCATTTAATAATGATGGGGTTTCTTCCCTTTTTCCTCTTTAATTCTGGTAGTTTCTGTGGACCATTATTTCTGTTGCTGTTTCAATACTCGTGTCTATGAAAAGATACCATCACTTCCAGTAATACTTTTGTATAGATGATGGTATGCCCTATATATAAAATAACTGGAGAATTTCAGGAAATTCAATCGTGTAATCACAGGGGTTTTTCACATTGCTTTTTGTGGGTAGTGTAACTCCTTAAAAAGGAGGTCCTCAAGGGTGTTGAGAATATTGTACAAAGATGAGTTAAGAGAAACATTAGTTCAGTTACCACTGGTATTCAGTAAGGAAGAGAGCAGATGGGATAGTGGTTTGGGAGGCAGCTGAGGTAACATCTAGGAACATCTGGTGGATGTTTCCCTAGCAGCTGAAGGAACTACACAGATGATAAATACTTTTTCCCCATATTCTGCCCAACTATTCTTACAATGTTTGTATGTTTGTGACTAGAAAGGACACCTGTCTCTCCCAGTATAGACTTATATTTGCATCAATGAAAGTTTGCCTATGAAGCTGAAGAGAATGATATGGAGAATTTGAAAATGCTTTGCTTAAAATTGCGTCAGTGTAATAAGAAAGCTTTTGGCCATTTCTCTCCTGCGTCCACTCGTAACTGTATGGAAGGGAGTCTGTACTAGCTTGTATTAAAGTCCTCTGTATTTTGCCCTAGGTCACATGCATTGATCTACTAACGTACAGCCATCTCTGACCATTAATAGAATATAGAAACGGTTCCAACTTTATTGTTACCTGTTCTCAGAAAATTTGAGCTGGTTTTTTTCACAGATGTTCTCTGAATGAAAATCTGAAGGTTGTTTTTTTGGGTTTTTTGCACATAACCATGGGTTTTACTAGCTGTTAGGTTGATTGCTGAGACTATAAGGGTAAAAACCAAATAATTCTACCATCTTCTTTTGAGAACTCAACCTCACTAAGGTTATGATAAGAGCTGGGAATGTTACAAAACATTGATTTTTTTTTTTTTTTTTTTTGAG
>VZRQ01001990.1:216640-347343 GCA_013397975.1 Machaerirhynchus nigripectus
TAGCATCTTATTGCAAGGGTTGATTGAAACCTTATCAGACAGCCATCACACTTACACAAGTCACATTAAATCATTCCATCAAATTAACGACTGAGAACAGATGTTCCTCTGAGTTTCAAAACAGCTGCAAAGCTGTCCGGAGTCCCAGCAGCACAGTCACACGTCCCAGCCTACCTAGTCAGAGCTAATTTACTTTTGGGTGCACACTTTCCATTCAGAGTGCCACGCTGATGGGCAAGAGCACTGACCATCTTCAAAGTTTCAAATTTGCTGTGATCTTTCTGGCTTAAATTGGCCATTTAAGTTGTTCAGTGTCTAATGAAACCTGTGAAGAGACTGCTGTGGGCTGCCCTGTGGTTAGAGCAGCTAGCAGAGCTCATTCCCAAATATCCTGTCTCTTTTGGTTGGCTTGAATGAAAACTGGTTGGTGGTGCAAGCTAAACATGGGTGGGATGGAGTGGGATGCCCTCTGGCATGACCATGAAGAATTACCGGAGACCATAATAGTGCTGTCATGTGAGAAATCTTGTTTAGAGCTTTTCCAAGAATGCATAATTTGAAGCCCATGTTACCACGTCCCTTGGCTATCCCACTTAACAACTGGAAGATAGGCATTTAAATTTATTTTCAATAGGCTTGGCCCTCATGAGCCATGGATGTGCCACTTCATAGATTTAGCTTACCATGATGATTTGCAATTGACTGATTGCAAGCACTGGCTCCAGGCTCCAGCAGGTGCTTATGGCACCTGAGTGGTTTCTGAGCGCTGTGGAGTTTTCCTGCCAGCTGAATGCAGGCTGAGTGGAAGGAGGAGATTCTCTTCTATTTATTAAATGATATTTTAGATAAATCGGAGTAGTTCTCAGATGTGTTCATTTTTATTCTTGCTATAAAGATCCATCTAATTCTTCTTGTGGAACTAAGGCAATTCAAAATTCCAAGTTGTTAGTCATGTATTTTGAACTCAGCATAGCTGAGAAATTTGAGCTACTACTTTCTCCATTGGCCCCAAATGGAGGGAGAATAGGGAAGAAAAGCCCTTACTCTTGTGGTGCAATCTGAAAATGTTATACTACCTGTGGAGGCCGGTGGGCCTGCTGGACAAGGAATGCCTAGGTTCCTTCCAGCTTCCTCCAGAATGCTCTATTCTGTTATGTTAATATACCCCAGTTCTGCCTCCCTGGTTGGCTCTGTTGGCCACTACACCTCTTGTTACCTGATACACCCTCAGAGTTTCTCCCATTGTGCTGCTCGGATTTGTCTGAGACCTGGCTCGAGTACGGACGCCATTAAAATCTCTCCGGTAGAACCCCACGCGAAGGCCTTTCCTGCTCATTCCTCGTTGGACTGTTTCCCCAGCTATCCGGTGTGTGTGTACGTGTGTGTGCAAGTGTGCTGGCTGCACCGAGAGGCTTCTTTAGAGGCGCTTTTGGGAAGGTCGTGGTGTTTCACCATCCAGGTACACGGCGACACTACCCTCTGCAATAATTATGTCTCATGAATGTATTCTTTGGTGCTTTTGTTTCCTTTCTACTCTCTTCTGGCTTCCAGTTTTCTGCTTTGTGTTTTCTGACTAATAATTGCAGCATGCTTTAGAAACTATATTATGGGCAGTTGCCAATTAATAGGAAAAAACAAAACTTTGATATATTTTGGTGAGTTTCACTTGCCCGCAATTGTAACCACGTAACCAATTTTGGGAGAGGAAAGAGGGAAGCAACCCCCTACCCCATGAATTCCTAATTACAATGAATGAGTTGCTCTATTATTAGGAATGTAACTTAGTGGCCATACAGTTAAATATTTACTTGAGGGTTTATTTAGTACAACTTGCTTTCTTTTTGAGCTACAGATTTCTACATTGCATCCTTTATTCAACTGTTTGGTCTTCCTAAACTCATAATCTCTGTATCTGTGATGTTAAAGAAACCAGAGTGAGGTCAAAATTTCCATTACATAGCCAGAGAGGAATTTCAAGGAACAATGCCAAAATCACTTAAAAAAATAAATTTACAGGAAAGATGACTCATCAATCAACAATTGCTGTTCTAGAAAATAGAATGTTATATATGTTTTGAATACAGAGATGGACAAAATGCACCCTGACAAGCAGGGTTAGATCAGGGTGATTTATTTGTTTGTTTCCAGACATTTTTACCTTGACCTATGCTTCTTTTTCACCCTAAAGGAGGACCTTAAGTAGCACACAGCTTGACACTGGCAGAATCATTGCCTCTCAGAACTACAACTATCTAGAAAAAAGAAAAATATTTTCTGGTTTCTTGCTGCTTGCACTAATTAGCTAAGCAGCTGAAGTACAAGAGGAATAGTCTCCTCCTGTGCTTAACTGCCTTTGAAACTTAACATGAGGCCACCTGAGAGATCAAAATACAGCCTTTTAAACTTGATGGAGGTGACAGACTTCTGCTTCAGTATGCAGTAATATGAGTGTGAAAAAGATGTGATAAAAAGCAGTTTCCCCTCTTCTAAAATACTGAATAAATAGCATGCAGGAGTGAAAACCCTTCTGAGAGGAAATATGTTGAGCTATGGCAGCGTCTCTGGGGGAGTGTGGCAAGCCTGCTGCTTGTGGCTTTTCACGTCATGCCAGCCCTTCAGTGGGAAAGGCTCTGGTGCTTCTGGTCTTCCCTGTGCCTTGAGCCACACGATCTTTTTGCTGTGTTAACTTTACATGGGAAGAATCTAATGAATACTGTGACTTCAGGAGATGGCACTGGAGATGAATCTGCCACATCCTTTCTGCAACCCTGTTTGCTTTCTGGTCTAAACAGGGAAGAGGGAAGGAAATGGTGTAACTACTCACTGCTCCTGTCTCAGAGGGTAGACTGGATAGTTTGCATGGCTGGACATTTCTCTCTGACAGAAGACGTAATGATTCTGTAAAGCTTTCCTGCTCATGAGACACTTCATCAGAGTAGCATACCAACTAAAGGTGTGACTTCTGCCTTCACTGCTTTTTGGCCTTTGAATACGTTTAGTCAATACTGTAGTTATTTGTAAGTAGGAAGCACACTCTTGTACCCTGCAGTATATATGTTGTTTTTACAGATTTTCCTTTGCAGTCACATTCTTTCCTGGAATAATAGTGTGGCCACCTTGACAGTACCTGCTTTTTGAAAAGGGATGTGAGCTGCAAACAAACCCTGTCTGCTGTATGTGTTTTACTGCATTTAAGTTTGATGCTTCCCTGCATTAGAGTTCTGAAGATGTTAGCATATTTTGAGCTGACTTAATTTATTGAAGCAGATAATGTTTACAGTAATATGTTTACGATAATGTGCAGACTGCCTGTTTCTTCTGGAGCCTAAACCTGTCAGAGAGCCATGGGGACATCTTCTTTCTCAGTACTGATGGGTAGAGTGTTACAGGTAAAGGGTTGCACTTCTCACATTCCGTACATTTGGGAATACTTGTGAGAAACAGCTGAAACTCTTCTGGGTAGAGGATGTGTCATTGACCTGCTCCCTGTTTCTCCCCACTGATGTCAGATGTGTTTACAGCATGGCAGTGTGGGGTTCAGTGCATTTTAGCTAACAGGTTCATGTGGTTAATATGATTGGGGGCAACACTGATGTAGCTACAGAGTCCTTTTGAGGGTTAAATGGGACTGCTGCAGAAATTGATGCATTCCTTCACCCCAATCCCTTTCTCCTTAGGTTTCCTTCACAGTTTGGATTTCTGGATATTTGTTTTTAATGTGTTTTTAGTGCAGAGAATTGGATCATGGGTGACATGTTTGAGTGATGGCCACAATACTTGCAGCTTTCAGAACACAGTATGGGGGCCATCTCTTGGCTTAGCCTCACCCTTGAGGGTGATAAGTAAACGGACCAAAAGAGTTTCTCCCAGTCTTCCTCGAGAAATGTTCCCTTTTATCCCTAGAGGCTGGAAAGCCTAGCAACTATCTCTGTGTTTTATTTTCCTTAAGATGCTGTGATACCATGGTGATGAGTTATTAATAAACCTCTAGGCAGATGGAGAGAGCTTTTAACTGAGAATAACCATATATGAACAAATGTCATGATCTGGTCTGTTGGGCAGAGCAGCTGAGCATTTAGCACAAAAATACGACTTAATCTGCAAATAAATCAGAGCCGTCTTTTTGCTTAAATGTCAAAATTACACCATGTTTATGGAAGAGCAGAGAATTGTAAAGCACTGCATGCATTATTTTAAATATATAAACATAATGAATGAGAGCTGAGGTTTTTTTTCTCAGATTTGTTGCATTTCTTAACATATTATGAGCTATTATAAGTGCAGTAACAGTTTCCCATACATCACAGTGCTCGATGCACAGTGCTTCGATGGCACTGACTCAAAATTCTGTAAGTCTTTATACTAATGTGCAGTAATCTCTATAACAGTGACACTAATCCTCTCTTCTAATATGGAACTTGAGTTAAAAAATCTGTGAAATGAAAGCTTTAAAGCAGCTTTTGGGAATTAGTAATTTATAAACCCTCCATCTGTCATCCATACCAATAGAAATGTCTTTATAATAACAGAGCAACAGGGTCCTCATATTTAGGAAAAGCAGTGAAGCCTTGAGGATTTTGCTTTTTTTCCTTTGTTAATGTGTGAATGGCATTACTTGCATAACAGGAGCAGCAAGAGATTGGTTACAAGTGGTGTGAAATTGTTATATTGCCCTACCCAAACAATGCGTCTTTAATCTCTTGTGCAGTTTTACTGTGCTGCAGTCAGCCTACATTCTGCTTAAGCTGCTGTTAAAGGTTTGAGGTAATAATGTCTTACATGGCAACACTGCAGGCTTCCTGAAGTTCTCACCTATCAGCTGCTCAGAGGATGATGGGGAAAAATGCAGTCATCTCCACGAACGTGGAAAGCTGGACAGGACATTTCTTTTAACTATGTCACTTAACAATTTCAGATAATTGTCTATATTGAGAGAATAGGCCCTTAAAAGTTTTCAACTGCCTTGACTTGCAAGAAAGTCTGTTTCCTATTTTGTGGCCTTAGGAATTGAACTGTTATTGAATGTAATTGAATGGGGCTGTGCAAACCCCCAAGTAAACAGGTAAGATAAACCATTATGTGCATTTGTGATGTCTGTAACACCCAGTGACTTCGATAATGCTGTGTCCCCTTACACTTTACACACATTGTGCGAGGCACTGTCTGTGGCCAATATTCTGTTTCAATATGGTATGGCCCTGGTTGGTAGCCTGTCACTCCTGGGGTGGGGTAGAGTGGTGTGTGCTCATTAGGTGGGCAGCATTTAGGTCACAGTGGTCTTAGTATCAATCCAATTGAATTAAATGTGTCATCCATGTGAGAAATTCTGAAAATGTTATCCATGATAACCATATTTCTCTCCTTTCCCCTTTCCTCTCCACTATGATAATCCATGTTGGTTAAATGGAATTCATGTTCTGAAATTTGCCTTAAAAATACTATAGAGAGACCTAAACACACTGAAGACTTAAGAGCAAAATTTTCATGACCTCTCAACTGAGGTATTTGTAAAATAGAGGTGAAGTGTCAAGAACTGATGTGACTTTTTATTCCATATGGGGATATAAGGGATTTTGTAAAGCATTCCAGCAGCATGAGACAATCAACAGTCTTTCTGCTGTGTGCGTGAGGTACTTTTTTTTTTTTTTTCATGTCAGGAATGCTTCTTCAGAGTAAAAATCTTTCTTTTTTGTTGCTTTGGGGTGGTTTTTGTGTTTGTTCTTGAGTTTGGGGTGTTTTTTGGCAAACAAAGAAGCAAAACAAGCTGTTCCACCTGTAAAATGCACTATTATTCTCCAAAGAAAACTTTTTAGTAGAATGATAATGGAAAAGAGACAGTCTTGATAAAGCAATTGTCAGGGAAGCTAGGGGAGGAGGAAGTATATTGCATGAAGACAAGTTGATTTTCTTTGGAGCAAAGATGCTCTTTTGTGTTTGAGGTTTCATGAATTCAGAGGATAAAATATTTCTTAATAAGCTCATCTCCCTTTACCTATGGGAAGAGTTTTGTCTAGATTTAACCTCAGCTGCAGCCTTGCTACTTTTGTCTCTGGGTGCACTGTGGTAAAAAAAAATGGGAATGAGCCATTATAACATGGAGTTTTCTTGTTACTAGGTCAGGTTGGAGTTCTCAGAGGTGCTGGGCTGGGCACTGATGATTGTGCCAGGCATGCTGTGAAGCTGTGTTTTGTTGCATCTCCTCTGTCCCTGCTTTATTGTAAAGAACCACACTGGCATGTTGTTGTATCATAGGAAAAGGGAACACATTTCTCTCAGCAGCCAGCTAAGCGTAAGTTTGGGGGTTTACAGTGCAGTACTGGGCTGTGCAAAGAAGCTCAGAGAGATGACAAGAGTAAAGGACATGACAGTAAGATACAGACACATGCAGTGGAACTTAAAGGAGCAGTAAGAGGTAAAACAAATGCAGGTTAGAGTTGGGGCAGTGATGTTTCCTGTGGATTTAGGCATAGTGTTTTTCTTCTCCTGAAGTAAACTACTTTAAGAGGAGCCATAAACCCAACAAAGCGAGGGGCGATTTGAGGAGGTCAGGCATTGTACATGAGAATCAAAGAACTCGGTAGTGAACAGTGTGTGGCTGAGGAGTTCTTCCCATCATATCTTAATGATGTGAATTTGGTGTACAGGTGGAGGCAGCTATCCACTGGAAAAACAGTTTGTCATAAGATTTGGAATAATTTTTTTTACAATTCATTCTTTTTCCAGTTTACAAATTGCTTCACCATATTTGAGTCCTAGACACTTACTGCCTGATGAGAAATTGTTACTATTTACAGTTTGGAGCTTTATTGCTCAGGCTGCTGTGATGTCTTAAGTGCTTCTGTAAGGAAAAATGCAATATGGAAGATAATATAAACTGTAAAATTAATTGAGGGAATTGCAGTAGAGATGGCAATGTGCATCTGCTTTGAAAACCATTGATGGTGTGGTAGAACATGGTTTACTAAAGGTATCCTGTAGAACAAGCAGTATTGCTAATGAAGTTTCAGTGCTAGTGCAAATGCACAAGTGAATTTTTATGGTAATCAAGGAAGCAGTGCATTCATTAGTTTGATAGAAACATTAGGCAGTTTTATTAAAGGTGTAGTTTGAAGTGTACTAGACTGATATTAATTTCATGTATTATGGGGTAAGTATCATTTTGTGTCATAGCCATCTCCTCTATTGCTTAGTGTGAAGTTTGTAGAAGCTGCAAGATTGCTTTCTCCTAGGGCTGTTGATTTCTTTTACAAAGAGCAGAAGCTGTACTACCTTGATCTATTTACATTGTACTGGCGGCCAGCAAATTCCAAATTCAAACCTTTCTTTAATTTTCACCAATATGATATAAATGGACATTGCACATAAAAGGCTGAGCTATTGCATATGGCTCCTGGTATAAAGAGTATTACAGTAACAGAAATGCCCTGGTAATAAATTTATGTGAATAGTAACCATGTGTCTCTGAATGCCTCCTGTTTCTCATTCAAGTTAAGCGTTGCTCTATCAATACTTGCCAGATATCTTGCACTCTTATGTCTCTGCAATATTTTTAAGCCTTTTGATGCCTTTCAGTTTTTGAGGTTATCATATTATTTTTAAGATCCTTAAATTAGGTCATAACAAAAATATTTCTATTTATCTAATCCATTTCCCTGCCTTCAGACTGCTTAGTGTACTGGAGCTTGTAATAAAGTAGAGAGATTTAAATGGCTTCCTTCAGTATGAGGAGAAAATACTCTGAAAATCACAAGTTTCCTTTAAAAAATAAAGCTTTTTCAACTGACTGCGGTGTGATGGGAGTGGCTGTGAATGAATAAACTTCCTAGCAGGGGGTAGAATTTGTAGGATGCAGAGCTAGTGAGTCACTATTTCCAATTTTTGGGAAAAAAAAAAGGGGTGGGGGGAAAGGATTTCTGTAACTGTTGGCTACTGTGTGTCAAAAGTGCAGTAAGTGGTGTGTTTCATATCAGTTTTCCAGATGCTTTGGTTCGATTCAGGTTGGAATCCAGTAGCCATCCAGTTGTCACTGCTCACAGAAAGAATGGAGGAGTTGTGCAGGTTTTTTTTAATCACACCAATTATCATCTCTTGTTAATCTCGTGCCCTGTTGGCCAAAACATGAGCACATTTCCCTTAGTGCTTGTGATTGTTCTCTTGTACGTGGTGAGGAGCCTGCTTAGGTGAGTGAGAGCAAACGAATTCCCTCATCCCTTTTGCTCAAAGCTGCAGTTGGTGAGGGCAGATTTTCACAGCTTGGAATCCAGGAACAAGCTTTTCAGGCACTGCTTTTGTCCTGGAGTGACTGTCCATTGAATCTCACCCACGCCCTGACTATTTAGCTAACACCTTTTGCTACCAGTTAGGTTGTTCTGCCTTCACTTTCAAGTCGCATTTATTCAACACAATGGGTAGAGCTCCTAAGTAAAGATCTCGTTAGGAAGCAGTGAATCGATGAAGCATTTTGTCTGGATCCTGCTTATTTTGAGATAAGCAGTGCTTTTCTCAAACAAGGCCTGACTGTACTCAACATCTATTAAAAGCACCCACTAGTTTAAAAACAAAAAAGGTCTTCTGGAATCACGTAGTCTTCTGAACTGTCTCAAAACTATTCAAATGCTGGCAGCCAGCATAAAGGCTTTGCCTGATCCTAATCTCCAGAATGCAACAGGCATCATTGCCTGGCTATTTTCAGCCGATTCTGTGTACCGCACATCTAAAACTAGAACAAAACAGTCACTGCTCTGCTTTGCTTTCCAACCCAAACTGCTGCAACAGCCCTGTCCTCCTTTTTTTTTTCCCCCTCTTCAGATATTTAGAACAAAATCAGGCACTTCAACCCAAGGTGGGTTTTTTTAAGGTTGTAATGTTCTTTGGGCTGGAGAAGCATGCCATTTCTGTTGGCAGGCATTTGATTCCTGTATTTCCTTATCTTTTAATCAAATAAGCAACTGCTTCAATAAGATATTTATTAATATTCATAATTCCCATATACCCATCAGGTTTTCAGAACAAACCTGAATGTGTTCTGGAAGCTTTTGTGGGATTTAGTCCCAGAGCTGGTGATCTCCCATGGGCTATACAGCTTCATATTGTCACTTGTCTCTGTCTCCCTTCGGCTGGGGTCCTCCATCCCACATTTGTTTCCTGATTTGCTTTTCTTACTGTTCCAAACTAAACTTTGCCAGTCTTTACTTTTATTTGTACTTCCATTGCTTGGTGATGAGTTGTCACTAGTAGCTGTTGCTTGTGCTATGGTTCTTTTCATCCCCTAGGAGCAAGCTGACGACCCTGACAGTGCTGATGAACTACAGAACTATAGATTTTTCTCTATCTCACTTCGAAAAAACAAAACAAAACAAAAAACTAAAACCTAAAAATTAACTAAGATCTCTTGAACTTCCCTCTAGAGAAGCACCTAAGGTCACAGTAGTTGGGCTGTCATTTATGCCGGAAGCAGAAGTCCTTTAATTTTGTGTAATTTGTTCTGACACATAATAGGTGATGGAACCTCTTTACTATGTGATTAGAAAAAGAGGAGAAAAGTCTATGGTAATTTTTTTATTGTTAAGGAAAGGTTGGTAAAGGTGCAGGAGCACAGAGGAGAAACACAGGAGTCCTTGAGCACAAGAGAAAGAAAATTTCCAGCTTGCAATACGCACCTCAGTGGAACTGGGCACTGAAACACAAAGTATGAGGAAATGTACGTTGAGGGATTTTAAGGCAAGCTGGGAAAATGTATGTGAGGATATAATGTTTACTAATAATGCATATTATATATATATATATATATATACACACACACATCAAATAATATGTGATATGTAAAATTTTAAAAATTGAAGTCTGTTATGCAGTAGTAGAAAACAGAATGGCATGTGGTTGGAACCGCCTGTCTCAAGGATCTTTATCTTGCCCTGTCCTGCCCTCACACATCAGTGTTTGGCAAAGATTGGGAAGGACAAAGAGGGCAGTGTATTTGGTGGACAGGGTTCTGAAAAGCTGAATTTGATTATTCAAGCAATATATTGAGACAAAATCAGTTGACCTGTCCACATCATCTCCCGTGAATTCAGCCCTTGTATTTCTCTAAAATTATTTTGTTGAATTTATGTGCGGACTTGGTCTCATCTCTTTTTTATATAAACCCACAGAATAAAGACATCCTGGGATTGATGTTTCATCCACCTGGTTCAGATTAGAGTTGTTACATCACTAAAATAGGATTTTATGGCTTTCCTACTATAACTGCATTTGAGTGCTTTTAAAAGCTTTTTTCTTTTTTTTAATTGGACATGATAATGTTTGAGGCAGTATTTTGGCTAGTTGTTTAAATCTGCATTTAGACAATTGTTAAAATGAATGCTATTTTTGTTATGTAATACAAACCGCACATGCCCTATAGTCTCTTCTCTAATTAGGAAACAATTAAAATTACAAAAAGTCTACTTCTTGACACCAAATTTTAATGGCTTTATGCTTGAATTGTATTATAGCAGCTCAGGGGAATGCTAATGGGACATTTTGATCTCCTTAAAAACTTCTATGAATGCCCATGTAGGAGCTGAGAATAAATATTCTTTCAGTCTCAATTATTACAGAGTTAAAGTACAAGGACTGCTCCTGACCTTGGTTCCCTCACCTCTAACATTCTACAGTGTGTAGTTGTCCCAAGGTAGAACAGCACAAAAGTTGACTGACACTTTTTCAGACTCCTTAACAGAAAAGAATAGAATGTCTGACTTACATAATTGAATAGATCTTTAAAATAATCTGGTTTGGAGACTGAATTCCTATGCAGACCAAACTTTTACGTTGGGAAATAAGACTCACCAATATATTTCATATTTGCCTATGCACCACAGTATTCACAGCACCTTTTTTTAATTCACTTCTGTTCAAGATTTTAATTATATGTTAAAACACAAATATGTACAGGCCCAAATAATGCTCTTCGTGGACTGCTGATATTTTTCCTTTTTAGATGATGGAAACTTCCTGGAGTCCTGAGACAATGAAAAGTTTCAAGACTTCAAGTACAAAAGTCATGGAAGAAATACTGGAGTGTGCCCTCAGGCTGTTTATTTCATTCCCTCCCATTTCTTCCTCGCAGAACAGATGTATCTTAGACCATGGTCTGAGCATCTACTGAAGTATTGCTTGCACTTCTAATACAGGTTTTTGCCTTTTTGTTAAGGTGCATAGGTTGGACAGGAGTTGGGGTGAAATTGAGGTCATGGTTCAGCCTTCTACCAGCTCTGTGACACTGCCCATACGGAGTCATGATTCATCCTCGCATCAGTTTTGTCTTCCAGTAGCTCTGAGAATGTCTGTGTAATAGCTTAGAGCATGGGTGCAGTATTCATTAAAATGTTGCTCATGCCCAAAAGCCACAGGCACCCTGACTGATCAATTCTCTCCAGGCTTCCATGGCACAAATTATATCTCTATTGCAGGGGGATCTTTAGGTCTCCTGTCTACATCTAATACTCTTTTCTCTTAAAAACTTCAACTGGATTTGATCTTTTCTCAGTCTTGAGGTAGATTGGATTTACCTAAACTACAAGCACAGCAAAAATCAGTACTGGCTGACCACATTGTTTCAGTTTGTAAGGCAGATGGGATGCAAACTCCATTTTATACAGTCATCATTTACCCAGATGTGAAGATCCACATATTCAATTCCTGACTTTATTAAAGCACTTGGACATGGTAAGACATGGTAAGACATGGTAATCAGGGGCTTCAAATAAATACGGCTATTTCATGGCCTTGTTGGAGTTAATATCCATCCTGAATTTGTTGAAATGGTTACTGTTATGAGAAAATTTGGTCTTGAACTTGAGCTGAAGCTGGACAAGCTCCAATAAGTGGCTTTCCATGCCCCCAAACCCAGTGTTAGGCATCATGTAGTTGCTTGGAGGACTGAGTGAACAGAAAGAAGAGACGACTTCAGGAGTCAAGTTCTTTGATCCAGAATTTGTTATGGTACTAATTTGACTTCAAATCATATTTTATTGTCTGGGTGGAGATCATTTTTACCCTAGAAAAAATAGGGGTTGCGGTAACTATAACAAGGATTTTAAGTTGGAGACCCGAGTTCTAATTTGTTTCTGACTGACAAACGAGAAGATCAGTGAATGATTTTGTAGCACAGAGTTGCTATATTCCTTGTTTTCAGCAGCTCCAGAATCCTTTGCAGCCAAAACTGCTGTTGTCAGACTTTAAGGACTGAATCCAAGAGATGCAGTTTTCAAATTTTTCCCATCTGGAAGCTGTTTTTTCTTTCAAAAAAACTCATATAGGAATGGAGGGTCTTATTTATCCCCCACAGCTTTAAGTTCCACATACTCTTACACCACATTTTTGCTACTTTGAGAGAGTCACTTTTACCAGGTGGATTACTAACAAGGTTGGGATATGAGCTAATATAATAAACTGCTCTATGTTCTGTAGCCACGGCTGGGCTGCTCCCATACCTGACCCTCACACAGCTATTGCAGTGTGTCTAGACATGTCTTTGAATCGGTGTTAGTTGCCTACATGCAATGGGAGCTCTGAATTCTCCTCCCTCATGCTTGCAACATCTTCAGCTTTTTCCTCCTTTCCAACTTCTCTGATTGCATTCATACGAAGACAAAATTCTGTCATTTCATCCTGCATGCTTCCTCAGTATTGGCTGCCAGATAAATAGCGTGTGCTTCCTGTTCGTTTGTTGTCTTAGACACTGATTTTGCCTGTTTTAAAGGACTTTAAGGTTTGGCAAGGCTAATATTATAGTGACAGTTGGGTTCTTTCACCAAGTTCTTCCTCTTAGCTTGACTGCTTTTCTGTTCCAGGGGAGAGCAATAACCAATTCTCCTTTTTTGCTTTCACTGCTCAGCTTGATGCTAATCTGCCGGCATTTCTTTCTCTGATCTTTTATTGTCTGCCCTGCCTCAGTCTTGCTTCCTTTATTCTGACAGCTGCTCCAGACTTGCCTTCTTTTATGTCCTTCACATATTTGTTTGTGTGTCATCTTTGTTGGTGCCTTTGATGTTTGGCATGACCTTACTGAGATCTCTGCTTGAAGGAACTTGCCTTTCTAGTGGCCCAGAAGGCACTGAAGAAGCAAATGAAGGGGAGGAATCATCTGGAACCATTGAGTTCATGGGCTTGTTATAAGCAAATAGTTGTGCCTCTATGTCTTACCCCTTTTCCACTGTACGGGACAGTGTGCAGCTTCTTATGTTTTCATCCTAACCTTGCACGTTCTGTCTGCATCTGCACTGTCAAGAGTGACCAGGTGCCAAAACGGACTGGGACTTGTAACTGAATGTTTTCTGTGGTTTAAGCAGCTGGTGGATTTTTTTTCCCAGTATGTTACAATATTGTTTTTAAGGACAAACATACTTGAGATGCCTTTCACTCTCCCTTTGCAAGATGCAAGTATTTTTTCCCCCGAATATGAGGTATTAGATTTTAAAATACTGCATTTTTAGACCAATTGTGGTGTCATCCTGGAATTATTGGGGGGGGCTCTAAAATTATATTTTACACAGTGAGGTTGGAATAAGCATCTTTTCACTGTGGTATTTTAAAGAATTGATAGGCAGACTTCTACATGCAATTCAGCATTTCATAATTATATTGTATTGAATTTAGAGTATTTGGTCAAGAAATGGGATTATGAATAAACTGGTAGAGTAACTGTATAGCCAGCTGCTTTGAAGTAGTGCTCAGTCATTTAATTTCACATGAATTTTTAATAATAAATCCACCCTGTTTATGGTATTAAATTCTACTTGGTGTGGATTCTTAGACCTCTGTGGTCTGTCAGTGACAGAAGGATTTTGAGACATGAAACTGTTCACTTTCTGAACTTCGTTTGCTTTGGACTTTACTCCTTTTAATAATTAAATGATTGTTTAGTATCTGAGGTTGAGACTGGAAGCAGTTCTTTTTCATCTGCTTCTCACCAGCACAGTTGAAGTTTCTCAAAAGAAAAGACATAAGATCTCAATACCCTAAACCATCCAAATTACTGTACTTTTTCTTGGTGATAAATAGCGCCCTGGAAGGTATCAGTTAATTCAGTCTTAAATCTTTAAGAGGTAATTTTGACAGGGTTCTGTAAATGTAGAAAGTTCAACAGAGTAACCAAAGAAAGGTTCCTAATGAAATCCTGGCTTTAGTGGTGAAAACGTCTGTCTAGGTTTAATAAAAGCTTGATTACGCTGCATTCATGAGGATTTCTGCAAGTCTGCCCTGATGACATATAAACTTTAAATTAGGCATAGTCAATAAAAGGCCACCTAATATGGTTTCATATTTTTAGAGGTTTCCCCATAATTGCCCCAGCTAGTTAGTCTGTTTTCTAACCCTTTTGGAATCTGCATGTGCTGAAAGAAATCATTCTGGGAAAGATGGAGCTTGTACAGCTTGTAAAGATGTGAAGTGACCTGACAGACACCTCCCCCCTCCTGCCTCCTTGTTTAGTGACCTTCCGCAAGTGATGAGACAGCAGCCTTCTCCCAGCAGCTGTTTTCTAAATTTGGTCTGACAAATGGTATCATAAAGGTGGCAGGTGAGGTTAAGAGATCTGATCAGAACATACTGATTTAACAGCCACCAAAAGGTACAAAAGAATATAAGGAAAAACGATCAAGTGCTGTCTCTTTATCATTGTATCAGTTTTCTCTGCATGGTCCCTTGTGAAAGCCTTTACTGATGGCTTTCAGCTATGTATCATTATAATACCTCCAATAAGCATTACATAATAGGAAAAATATGCAACATTGAGCAATGAAACTGGTGTTAGCCAGTCCTGTGGCCCATATCAAAATGCTCTCACTAGTATTCCCTGTAACAACACTTCCTCAGATGTAATGGACTACAGCATATCATCAAGTAAGAGTTCATACATCTACTTTAATGTTTTTTGCATATCCCTGTTACAAGTAATGGCTGTGACTGCTCAAGGGAGAGAGAATCCATTTTTTCTCTCTATAATAGTCCAGACAATTTTCAAGCATATCCTCTGCCATTGCTGTGTTTGCATGCCTAAATAGGCAAACACTCTGTGTTGGTTCTCTCAGACACGGAGGAAGGGGAGAAAACAGTGATAATAAAACCACAAGAATTAACTAGAACAACTGTGTAGACCGTAACAACTGATTTTTATTGTTGGTTCTCTTACTGACAGTTCAGTAGATTACAAGTTGTCTCCTATTAATGGTGTGGTTTATAAGAAGAAATTTGCAGAATAAGTGCATCTGAGGTACTCTGAGCAGAGTGGCAAACCCTTATTTCAGAAGCACTTCAGATGTTAGAAGCTTTGAAAAGGGTCTTCTCTCTTTACTGTAGAGTGATGTATCAGTATGTATTTGGGCTGGAAGTACAAAGATGTCATTAAAATCAGACCTGCTGACTTGATGTGTCAGACCTTCAGTCTAGGGCAAGTCATGAATTCAGGTGCTTAGCTGAAATGGAGCTCTTGCACTCAGCTTCTGTCATAAAATTATTCTTAACTACTTGAATTCTCCTTACGTTAGAATACTGTACTCTCTAAGGTGCTAACTGAAAATAAAGTTCCTCAGGTATCTTTTTTGGGTGGTTATTTCCTGTGTTTGCTTACCAGCATTAAAGCATAGAAGTTACTTTCTGCATGGGATTGAAATGTTGCAAGCTCTCTACAAGTTACAGATATTCAGTTATCATTTCAAAGAGTTTTGAAGACTATCATTACAGATACAGGTAGGCAGGATATATATAGATTTAGAGATCTTTTGTCATAAAGCTTCAGTATAAAAACTACACTGAAAAACTAATATATTCCAAAGATGTTGAGTTATAAAAGGCACATGCTTCTATGTATGAATGATAGTTTCGGCCAAATGCAACATTATGAAATGAGTATTAATGTAATGGATAATTAGATTTGTCACATTAATGACACAATGAATTCTAGCACACAGGCATTGTAAAGGGGAAGGGAACTGGTGGTAATGGAATGGACAGATGGACTTTGAAATGCTTGCAGTGAGAGCTGGAGAGGACCATTTTTGGTCATGGTTTTTTTTTTCCATTTAAATTTTAGATAATTATCTGAGAGGGTAAATTGGCCCCACAAAGTTAAGTTATGAAGGATCCTAACTTAGGGAGGATGGAGAAAGGCATTACTCTGTAGCTACACACAGGGTCCATCTGGCACTCAGGACCTGAAGAAAAGTTGAAAGTTGTACCTGTAGCCATGCATGGTTTCATATATGTGGAGTGATTTATTTCATCTGGCTGAGAAGCTCAGCATCTGCAGAGTGCTCATGGGTCATCACCTTTAAGCATAAGCAGGCACCCATCCTGTGTTCAGGCCTTGCTCCGCTCCTGCCAGGCAGAGGGGTGGGAAGGGCAGCCCATGGGCCACGAGTGCATCACAGCAGTGACTGCTGTAAACATTTATGTCTTCTTCAGCCTGCACATGGGGAAGCAGGACATAACAGAAACCCAGCTACAATCTTATTTACCCAGTCAGCATGTTTTAAGATATAAATATTTTCATTCTTTTTTTCTTTTTGATATTTGTCAAGTGCATTTTGGGTACAGTGGGAAATTTACAGTGTAATGTTTGGCAGCAGTTGTATATTTTGAGGATGGTGCCATGAGAAACGGGATGCCTGGGTCCTACCTTGTTTAAATGATCCTTCTAGGTTTTACTGCCATGCTCAACACCATGGGGTGCACGTGCTTCCCAAGCCCTCTGACCTGCAGAGGCAAGGGCTGGGTAGGCATTCTGCCTTATGTTTCTTAGGGATGGAAGTTAAGGCCTTTCGCTCTGTACCTTAGAAGAGTTTTCCCTGATACATCAGGGTTTTTTGTTGCCTGGATTCTGAGGTAAAATTCTTCAACCACCTCAAAAGTTGTTGGAAAAGTGACCTTGAAGAAAATTGCATCCGGTACTGTACTGGATGATGACACAGTATTAATGTGTTGATGTAAACTTCAAATCCTAGGGTGGAATAGGGTGGTGGCTGTGTAAGAAGCAAGTTAACCAACCAGTGTTAAGTGCCTTTGTCCAGGGCATACTGAGGGGCCAGTCAAGATCTTCGGGGTCCTGCTTTGCTAAGCACAGATCAAATTTGAACAGGCCTTGTCCCAGAGGGCTTGTGGACGGTATCAATGGAAGGAAAAATGTGGGGAATGCAAAAGTAAAAGCAACTTTGCTACATATGTGAAATCAGATTAGTGTTATGATTTTTGTAGTGTTAGTGAGGGAATAGCATGCAAGAAGGAAAGGCTGTTTTAGCAAAGAGGAGGAAAACCAGAGAGAATGAAGGCAGAACAGAAAAGAGCAGAGCATGTGGTTAATAGAGCCAAAAATAAAATGAGGAAAGAGGGCACAGAGGTTAGAGGAGGCAGAGAAATACCATGTTTAAGTAAGGAATAAGGGTAAACCTAATGCTTGTACTACACTGTAGATTTTGAAGAGTGCATCCTGACCTGCACTCCTACAATAGCTTCCTCTGAAATGTGGTGTTGGCAAGGATGGATGCTGAACTATCCAAAGGACAAGCAGAACCTGCTGAAAGTAGTTGTGCCTGTTTGATGAAAGCTTGAGCTTTGGCATGTCTAGTCACTGGATGGGTCTAGAAGCAGCTTTCCTTTTTCTTCCCAACCTCAAATCCTTCACAATCAGAATTCCTATACTGCAATCACACTGTTAAAAGTAAGCTGCAGACCTCATGTATTGTTCCTGTGTTGGCTGCAGTAAGAATTGGACCTTTCTGTAGATACCACTTTCAGTGAGACTAGGAACCAACTACTGTCCTACAGTCTATCCCATGTCTACATCCCCTCACCCCTGGCTTTGGAGTCTAGCCCTTCACAGCTTTCTGTCTCTTCTGAGTTAGCTTGATCTTCCCATGGGATGAGTCCCAAACTCTCCAGGTCCGTATGTGCCTCCAAACAAGCCCTAGTCTAAGCCTGCATCCCTTCCCAACTTACCCACCCTAAGATACATTCCGAGAAGGGGCTTTAGAACTTTTTGTCTCTGCTGAAGGAAGGATTCCCTTCAGTAGTCAAAAAAGTAGAAACCTAGGGGACAGAAAAGCAGCACTTGATGTGCACTTTTGATTCAGGAACAGTTGAATGCTTTTCTGTGTGTTCTGACACTGTTGCCTCCTATGTAGGATGCTGAGAGATCCTCCATTGTACATGGGCAGCTTTGAAAGTGTGCCCATAAGTATTTGCAAGGAATAGAGAAGGTAAGTTGTAAAAATCTGATGGCCAGTAATACTGGTGAGAGTGGGTGAATCTCAGGAAGAAATTTAAGGCTAATTTAATCTTTTTTGTCCTGGTCCCCCCTCCCATTTTGGCACCCAGAATTTATAAAATGAACTAAATCAGAGTGTTTTGGTTGGTTGTTGTTGTTTTGGGGGGTTTTTTGGTATGTGTGTAAGTTCTGCCTCTTCTGTTAATATAGTGGAAAGAGCATCTGCACAGCCTATGTCCTGGTCTCCCACAGCTGTATTTTAGTTGGATAACACCACCATACCAGGCCATTTCAGCCTCCCAACAGTTGTCCTTGCCAGTCTGTTGCACCAAACGGTGTTTTTCACCCTTCATCAGAGATGGAGACGTGCGTGTTGCAGCACTACAATAAATAGTAAGACACTTTGTTTTCTTAACCTTTGTGTATCTGCATTTCAAAACTCACAATTTATCTAGTAACTTCATCAGGAGGCTGGGATGTTTCTAAGGCAGCATAAGCAGAGATACCACATAGCTGAGTTGGTTGGGAGAGTGTGACTAATGGATATGAGAAGATCCACCACGACTGGGGTTTTAACTCCCAGATTTCCAATGGGAACTTTGTGAACTGAACGCTGCCATCACCTTCCAGCCTGTATCCTTGCCCTTGGTGTGCTGGGACCTCTCTGACTTGGGGCTCAACCCACACCCTGCTATGTCCTCTTCCAGCCAGCCCCTGGTTTTCCTCCCTCACCTGTGTGCCTGCTTCAGCTCAGGTGCTTCTGTCCCACAGTGACAGACACAGCAGAGAGCTGCTGTGCAGGTCTGTAGCTGGGTATATTGCTTAAATCTTTGCAAAGGAACAAACTGCTCATTTAAAATATAAAAGTGAACATTAAAATGGGTGCTATGACAGAATGCATTTTTGCTTTTGCTTTTATTAGCCCCAAATGGATTTAGTAATGTTTCCTTTCTGTTTTTATTTTGGTGGTTCTTTTTTTACCTTGTCTATGCAAGATTACTACATTCTATGAATATATAAATTCAGCCTACAAAGCTGAACCTGTACACATATTAGCAGTGGGAGAGTTGGGGTTTTTTGAGTTGGATGTGTGTGTTGGGTTTAAAGTATCCAGTCTTCTGGTCTTGAAGACATTTGGGATGGGATTCTTTCTTCCTCGGTGCATATTCTGTTCAGCAGGTTGACAGTCTGATATCGGTTAGGGCTTTTAGATGCAACAGGAGTAGCGCTAATAAGAAAATAATGAGCTGGTGTGTATTTGTGTGCTGTGCTGCTCCCTACTGAATTGTCTGACTACCAAATACATTAAGGAGTTAACAACTGAGAGATGTTCTCCTGGAGGGGTGCTGATGGAGCCTGGTAGTTTTACAGATGAAGAGCAGGGGTTTAGTATCAGCTGTGCCAGCATAAGAAGTTTCTCTATTCTTATCATAGATTATGATAAGAATTATCATAAATTATCATAAATTAGTCATGCTAAGGTGATACTCAGCAAAAGGTATCTAGCAGTGAGCCCAGCAGGGTCTTTAGATGGTTAATGTCAGGGTAAACAGGAGGAAAGGTGATTTTCCAGTTTGTGCTGCATGTTCCGGGGGCCCTTTCTGTGCAGCAAACAATCCCATGGTCATAGTTAACTGTCAGTAATTTACCGTATTTGGATTCTCAAAATAAATGCAATGTTTAGTTCAGCCTTGAATGGCAAACAGTTCCTTATGGAGCTTAATTGCTTTGTTTACATGTAGCTAGTTACTTATCATGTGGCAAGAACAATAGGCTGAGTGCCTCGCTTAACCCATGATCAGAATGAGATAAAACACGGAAGACAGCGAGGCTGTATTTCTTAAACAGACCACAGGTCAGATGTAGCCTCCTTGCCTGGCTGGCTCTTAGAAAACCTGCTGCCTGGCATACCCTTTGTCTCTACAGCAGCTGTATGACTTTGCCGTATGTCCTCGCTGTCTGATCTTCAGCTAAAAGCAAGTGGTGTTTTCTTCGGTCTCTATTTCTCATGGACCAGGCACCTTCCTGAGAGCTGTGTGACTCACTGACCATTCCTGGCACAGTGCATGCAGTGAACATCAGACCATCACACGAGGCTTTGACCTCGGGTTACCCCACAGCTTAACCCGGACCTTGCCCAGTTTGCAACAGAGGCAGTTGGCTTTTCTTCTCCCTATAAGGAGGCAGGGCAGGTCCTTGGGGAAGCATGAGCCTTGATTTCTCAACCAGCCACACCTGTCTTGCGGGATGAGGAGCAAAATGGAGTTTACTTTAGTTAAGCCAGATCTCTGCCAGTCAGTCATGCCTGCTACTGAGAGGAGACCTTTTAACAAGGGTGCTTCAGCTATGCCAGAACACTTTCCTTGTTGTCACGCAGTCCTCCAACCACAGGCAGTACCCCGTGATCCAGCATGACAGGAGTGCATGACCCAACACGTGCCTTCCCTACCCAGAAGCTGAGAAGTTCATCGGCAGGTCTGCCAGACTAATAGAGACAAAAGAAATGTTTTGGTTGGGACCGCAGCTCTCACACCCTCAAGGAGGCCCTTGTGTCTTGGGGGAGTGTGGGGCTCACGCCAGGTCTCCCTGCATAACTGAGCTTTCCTGAGCTCTGAGCAGGGAGGGCATTCCAGAGATTTTTATCTGTTTGCTTCTCCAATTCACTGGTGGCTTTTCCCCTCATAACATCTGAATTAAAAGTCAGAAAGTTTGCTGAGAAAGACTCCTAGTGCATTTCTCAGGTAGTCCCTTTCGGCAGAAGGGAATTCTCCATTACACTTGCTTGTACCAAAGGCGTAAGGTAGATGTTCTCCATTAATTAGCCAGAAGTTAAGTGAGCTTCAGCCTTGTGAACAGCAGAGACAGGGATATCAGCTGTGTGAGCCTTGCTGCCAACCCTGCAAACTGGAGAACAAGTTGCTAACATCTCTTACTTTGTAAATCTGTGTGCAGCTGGGAATGAGGCGCCTTTGAAAATACACACAGAATGTTTAAGTGCAGGAGAGGAAGCTGTAAACCAAAAATCTTCTTTATCTTACTTTTTCCATGAGTGAATTATTAACTGGCACAGTTGTGTGCTCAAATCTTAGGTACAGTTTACAGTTGTCACTTGCACTTGAAGGGGTGTAAATGGAGGCTGATATCCTTTATAGCAGTTTATCTCCACAGCTGTTCCTCTTCCCTCTGTAGGCAATCTCTCACTTGCAGAGGTGATGCAAGGCTGAAATATTTCCTATTTGTGTATGTTTGTGGTACAGGTGAACCAAATCATGCAAATAACTCAACAAGACCACAATGACAGTGGTATTCTAGAGAATACTAAAAGTTATCATTACCTTCCCAAGCCTTTAGACTATGAAAATGAACTTTAAAATTCTACTGAAGATTTAAGCAGTAAGAGCCCCTTCCCTTCCACCACCACCTAAATACAGTATGGGTTGCTTCTAGAGCTGGAGGCCTCCTCAATAAGACTACCACTCGTTTTGAGCTTATATAAGCATTTACAGCTACCATAAAAATTGAAAGGTTAGCATGTCTGCTCTTGCCTTGTCATTCTTCTGCTTGTGTAACACAGAGCCCAGTAGTCATCACAAAAAAAAGAAAACCTTCAGAAACATGTCTTTGAGGAAGAAAACTCCGCACAAGGATCAATTATATTCCTCACAAGAACTGAACATCCGAGTCAGGGGTTCCCAGAGACTGACCTGGAAAGCTACTAAGTATGTGACCCTCGGGAAAATTTTCAAATTGTGGCTGTTCTGCACTGTCTTGCTGATTTTTTTTTTTTGGTCATGCAGCCCCTATCCTGATCTCCCACCCTTAAGGTTGCCCTCCATGAACAAACTCTGGGAACTCCTCTGAGTTCATCATCCAGGAAAACCTTCATTTTGGAATACAGACTGAAAAAGATAATCTATTTTGTCAAGTGTTTCCACACCTCTGTAAACGTGCAGTCTCCTCGTCTGGATGATCTCATGCATATATTCATCAAAGTTCTTTCTTTGCTTTGAGACAACATTTGCAGCAAAACAGTAATATATGCAATATAAAAAGGTTTTGGGTGAGATCCAGTACAAGCATCTCATGGTGAAATCATTCTTAATATTATTTAACAGCTACCTGGTGTCTGATCCAGAGAAACTGGTCACAACTACACCTTCCTTTAGATGCTCAACTGAATGGCACATGTGAGCCTTGGATGTTGCGTGAATGTAGGGCAAGGAGGACACGGATCATAATTTGTCTCTCACGTTGTCAAGCACATTCCTCCTCCATTTTTGTGACAATGGATTGTTGATAGAGTGATAGCTGCTAAACAGGTACGAGCTTATCAGCACTCCTTACCAAAGAGACCTCGTCTGGAAACTCTCATCTCTCTCACTGGAAGTAGTGGGAAGGAAAATTGGAAGTCTCTGGCTTAAGGAAACCATTTGGTACTATAGAAGTTAAGTGAAGATCAGCTAACCTGCTGGAGCATCACAGGCTGGAGACCTGAATGTTCTGGCAGATGCCATCATTTTGGCAACAGCGCAGGTGGCAGTCCTGCAAAGTCCTCATGGTCTTTATCACGTAGTAGGAAGTGGCATTGCTGCCCTGGATGCAAACATCCTAAAAAAGAAGTGATTAGTCAGTGACTCCACAGAAATAAATGGTTGGACACAGTTGATACCACAAGTATTGGAGTGCAAGATCACAATATGAGTAGAAGGAGCATCAGTGTTCCAGTGACAGATGTAGTACCTACCAATGATTATGTCTTACAAAACAAAAAAAACCCAGCACCAAACCCAGCAGTCTTACAGTCATTGCTTTTCAGCTTTCAAAACTCTTCTGAAGAGTTTTTGCAAATGGGTGGTCTAAAACCCAGGCTGATTAAATATCTGCTCTGCCTCCTGTCACGTTGGAAACAGGGAATGCCTACTGTAAAAACGATCTGAAGGATTCAGGATGGAAATTCAAATGTTCATGTACAATAGACTTTTTCCCCATTTTTGTTGCTCAGAACAATAATACGAGCATCCACAGCAAGGTTTGCATTTCCAGCTATGTGCACAGCGTAACAAGTACATTGAGGTGGCTTATGGCAGGCAACACTTCACAGTAAATGCTGCATTGGAACTAGGAGTGCCCATGTGTCTGCTGCTGAAAGTAGGGAAAAAACTTATTTTCACACTCCATAATGCAGAGCATGCACCCATGCAGTTTTAGCTCCTTATTTACTGTAGCCAGTTTATTGTGGGCCATTGTAACTATCTATGTTATATGTCTGTTCTTGCTTGCATCCCTGGGAGATACTGAGATTGTGTAGTGGTTATATTGATAGCAGGGTTTCTTTTCCAAATTCCTTTGCTTCTGTTCTGTTCTTCATGCAGCCCTCTGAAATAATATCTTTCTATATAGCCAAGTTCTTCCAAGAGATTTTTCTTTTTTGTTGGGTACATCCATAAAAAACAAGGAGTTCTACCTTGCCGTTTTGTTCCCTCAAAACATCAGTCTACATCCACCCATTGAAGTCATCTTACTTTTGTCCCTAATCTGTCTTAGTATCTCCAGGCAACCAAGAAACTGGCCTTTCATCTGTTTTGAACTCTTGAGAATTGCTCAACAGTTGCACAAAATTGTTTTTGCTCCTCCTGCTGTGAAGATAGTACCAAATTAGGAGTTTATAATGGGCCAGGCTTTTGCCAGGGGCTGTGATCTCGTGGCCTGAAGATGGAGAGATGTTCCTTGCTATGCTTGACATAGAGGCCTGTAAGTCCTTTGCTCCTTTAGGCATGTTAGGGTTCTCAGTGTCTTACAGGGACTTTATTTCCCAGCTTTCCTAACACTTAACTCTGTGTGGCCAGGTAAATATTATGGGGTGTCCACAGCCAAAGAGTACAAAGAGCCAAAGAAACGGAGCTGACATTAGGCCTGATTTTCTTGCTCTCTTGTCAGAGGCCCTTATGGAGTTAGCAGTTTGTGATAACTAAAATGTTGCCCTTCTAATCCTGTTTTTTCACTGAATGTTTCAAGAGAGATTCTAGGATTACCACTTTAGGTTTGGTTTTGGGGTTACAGTCTCAACACTTGTGATTACAGTAAAGTCGGATCCTCAACTTCAAGTCACTGCTTGATGTCCTCCTATCCTGGAAACTAAGTTATGCTGATTTAAATGTCTGCATCCGTTGCCTTTCCAAGATGCACAGCTTGGTTTTAAATACTTGCTGGTTTGGGACAGACTGTGTGCTAGGTTTAAGTTCACTTAGCAAAGCTTTTTTATTGGAGCAGCTCATGTAACTTGTTAACATGCAAGAAATTATTAAGCTTTCACTTCCTCCACTCCCATTTCCTGTTTGGATGTTGAAAGGAAGCCCTGATTGCTAATTTGTGATTAGCCAGCAACCCAGAGTGAACTTAATCCTGTGGGTTTGTGTGGTGCTTGCCTATGCAGATACAGCCTCACTCAGGAGTGGGTCTGCTGCAGCTCACGTTTCATGGGGAGAGCTGTAAACAATCTGCTCTTCTTTCCGTGAATTCATGGCCTGCCTTCTGAGAACAGAGGTAATGCCCGGCCTACTGGAGCTTGGGAGGCGACACTAAAATGTTGGATGCTGCCGGAGAGAAGGGACACATGAGGGTGTTTTTCCAGTCTTGCTTGCCCAGGAGGTGGCACTGTGCAATAGTGGGATTTTTACCTGCAGCATTTGTCGTGTGACCCGACTGGGATTGTGTGAGGCGTGACAGATGAGTGAAGTTCCTTAGTCAGTAAAAACAGAGTGACTTGTACTTCTTTTAGGATGCCTCAGCTCTCTCCTGAGTGAAATGCATCGTACTATCTACTTTGCACTCCTGTGTTAGGGAACTGACCTTCGCACAGGATGTGCAGTCAGGATCAGAACTGGGTTTGTGGGTGACATTGTTCTGGCCACAGAAGAAGTGGTGATGTCTTTGGAGCACCTTTAATTCCAAGGCTTTTGTGCAAGACCTTGTGTCCCCCTTGATATTTCCCAGACCTACTGACAAAGCAGCCAAAACAGAGAGGTATATACACATAGTATGTGCTAGAAAATTAGAAAGCTTTGAGGAGTCTCTGTGGGATCTCTCTGTCCTGCATGCATTGTGCTATGTTCCTGTTAGCGTACTGGTTGCTCTAGTTTAGTGCTTGTATATAAAACACACAGAGCTTTTTTAAGGGATCTGTGACCCCACCTGCAAGTGCCTGACCTGATTTGTGCTGCCAAATGCAGGCCAACACAGCTGAGATAAATCTAGAAAATCTTCCAGGTCTTCCATTTTTATAAAATGATGATAAGCTGAGACCGTTTTCATTTCCCTCTCCAAAAACAGCCTGAGATTAGGAGCACATACAGGTCGGTGGGTAATTCTGATCTTGGAATGGATATACTACTTTACAAAATCTTAGGCAAGCTTATTAACCTTCTTGTTTTAATTCTCAGAAAGGTGAAAAGGGGTAATGCTTTCTTAACACAAGAAATACAAGAACATATTCGTAACACAATGTAACAAATACGTTCACAATATACCTTGGAGCTAGAAATGTTACATGAATGCTAAATACTTTTGTTATTATTAATCGAATCTTAAGTGGCCTATACATCTATAACAAAGGCTTCTTAGCAAACACGTCCTTTGAAATAGCCTGACCCTTTCCACTTTTTCAGAGACATTAATAGTTTCCTGGCTCAGTGTTTTAGGAAATGTCGTCATAGTCTGGAGGAACCAATAAAAACATAAGTCACCTATTTTGTCTGATCATTTTACGCCAGGATATTTGAGGCTGGAAGCTGTGGAGGGGTAGGAGGGGACTGCTTCATTTGTGTGGGTGAAAGATGTAGAGGCTTTAATACTGCTTTAGTATAACTTTACAGAGTAGGACTCTAGGACTGTGTGAAAAATAGTAATTTTTGAGTTGACAGACAGAGGCTCTAGATAGTTTTTGTAACTATTTAACTAGTTTTCGCCCTTCCTATGCCTTTTATTGCTTCAGTGCCTGATGAAAGGAACGGTATCTTTGGGGAAGAGTATTCTGTTGGTTTTAGGCTTACATTGTCCTTTAATAAAGGGATGTCCTTTAATAAAGGGGTAATAGCTCTTAAGAAATGGCAGTGCCTTAAAACAAATGTTGGTAGCTGATTATGGCAATATTGGTGGGACAATAGCTTATTTGGTATGGTCAAAGCAGACCATTTCCTACAAGCAGAAAATGCAATGACTTAAATTAAGGAACTACTACTATATGAAATCTCAATACAAAGCATCATTACATGACGTTGTGAAAAGCAAACCGTGAGTGTCTGCAGCAGGCATCCGGTGACACTTTGTTCTTTATAAATGCCAACATTTACAGTGGGCCAAACCCTGCCATCCTTCCATGGTTTTGATTCTCTCCTTTCTGAGGCAAAGCTTCCAGCAAGTGTGCTAGTCCTGACTATGACCTCTTGGCTGTGGAGAGCAGACATGCATTGCAGTTTTTCCCCTACTGTGCTGTTGTCTGCTGCAGGCTTCACACAGCCCCTCAGAGGTAACATCTCTGTTACTGTTAATTTACGCTTGGTTGCATGGAGCTGGGAAAGACTGTTCTGACCCCATTTATCCTCTGCCTCTTCCCAGAGCATCCTCCAGAGAGGACCAAAGTTTTTGCCCGTTTTTGGGAAGTCGTGCTCTGTGTTTTCTTTTCTGTGTTCCATCAGTGTTGGAGACCAGTGTAATGTTTGTCAGCAGTCTAGAGAAACTGAAGGATAACACTTACTTCATCCTGCATAGCTATCTTTACAGAAATGAGCTGCGGCACCAAAAGAGACAGCCACCACTGCTGCAAGCTGCACCGTAATGCATTATGTGGACTCTTCTCACCTGCCCCCCAACGCAGAAAAATCAAACATGATTTCTTTTCAGCTTCTGCTGTAGCCTCAAACAGAGCAATGTGCAGCTGTCAGTGGTTCACTAAGAGTTCAAACTGTGTTCAGACTTCAGTTCAGGGTCTGGAAACCCCCATTAAAATGTGCTTCAGGATTTCAGAAAGATGCAAAAGGGGGGCATGGGTACCAAGCTACTGTGATTAAAGTCCAGTGCAAAGGGGGAATTGCTGCTGATCTCTGCATTTCTTTTTATCAATCCAGCAAGGTGTTATCTCAAGACTTATACAAGAAGCCAACAAATGAAACCCCACAAATGAACCTTTTTGTTAACTCTTGCCAGACATCTGCCCTTTATGGTTTTGGAGGCTTTTCTCTCTACCTTTCTATTTAATGTGCTGAATGCTGGTTCATATTTTTTTTCCCACCCAAGCTGAGTGTGCATCAGCCCTGTGGCAAAAGACCGTGTCCTCTTACCTTCCACTCATGACAGCCACTAGGAGACGTTGCCTCAACAGAGGTGTCCCCTTTGGACCTGTCAGTATGGCTTACCGTTTTTTGTGTATATTTTAGCAGGTCAGGCCTAGACTTGTTACTGTGAGCTATGCCATGAGATACCCCTTTCAAATTCCTTCTTAAACTGGAGCTGGATGTGTGTGGAGGTGTCCCTGGAGTGTCAGTATCCTCAAGCACTTGGTGTGCTCGGTCCCAAAGCACAACGTGCAGTCAACAGCCAAACTGAGGCAATTTCTTTCCCAAGTAACACCCTTGGAGACCTGAAGAAACGTGCACTGAGCAGGATGTGTAGGTGAAGGAGAGAGTACAACATTGTTCTTGTTGTTGCTTGTTTCCACCACAAATTCAGAACAAAGTGCCCATGTCAGATGCTCCTACCAGCTACTCAGGGCCTTTGGAGTAAACAAATCTCTCTTTCTGACTGCTGTCTTCCATGCTTGGATGTCATCTCACTCATCACGGGGTGTAGGCCCTGATGGGAGAAGTGTAGCTTTTTCTCTCATCCCTGTTTCTTGGGTTTTCAGGGTCTAGGGAAGGCAGAACTCTTCTCAGTTACATCCTTAGTTCAGTCATTTTCAAGTGGGAACTTCTTAATTTTTATTGGTGTGTGGTTAAACTGTAGTGAGCTGTGCATGTATCTATTCTGAAATAAACACCTCTCTCAACCAGCAGAGGAAGTGTGACCTCAGGAAGAACCTGATTTAAAAACAAGACTCTCATTTTAATCCTCAGCTTGAGCCCTGCTCCCCTCAGGGCTTTGTGATGATGGTTGGAATGTCTTCATTGACTGTAGGATTTTTCGCAATAAACAGTGAATTTCTCCCAAACCAGAGCCTATCCAATCCTACCCAAAGAGATTTAGTGAAAGTGAAACTGTAGAGAAGATGAAGGCAAACTATTTCTTACATTTTTCTCTTATTCCTGTGTCCTACCATACGACTTGGCCATAGCAGTCGTGTGAAAATGCGTAACCTGTTCTGTAAAGCTGAACACCCTGTGGTCTCTGTGTTTACAGCAAATACAAGGAAAAGGTTTTGTCTTCAGGCATGTCTGTGCAGGGCCTAGAACACTTTTGGCTCTACATAAGATATAATAATAATAAGGCCAAAACCTCTCTGCCAGCTAGTGAAATGAAAATGCTGTACTTCACAGTTATGTCATTGGAGAATTATATTTCATTAGAGCTGATATTAAAAACCCTGATGTCAGTTGTGAAATGTGGCTGACTTCAAATTTGCAAAACACATAGGAAATTTTTTCGTAATGTGTTGTCACTTTAGAAGTCTGGCAGTCCTTTAGGTTCACTCATAAAACTTTAAGCTCTCAGAAGGGGAAAACCCCAAGGCTATTTCCCCTAAGCTTTAAAAGCTTTGCTTTTACTAGCAAATGCCATTTTTATAAAGTATATGCAAGTAATGTTCTGGATGCTTCAAACAGCCGCAGCTCTTAGGACTTTCAGGTTGGAGAACTGGATTAAGTAGTCACGAGAAGTAAGTTATTCTAGATGTTTAAATGGGAGCTCTTAGAAAGTCAGTGAACAGGGTAGAGAATAGCAGTCCAAACTGTTTCTGGTTATTAAATGCAAAAACATGCCTGTTGTTTTGCTGTTTTCCCTTCCCATTTGGTGGCTCACAGGCTTGTGTTACTGGGAAGGACCGTGTGCACAGCAGTTGTCTTGAGTTGGTTCCAGCAGGTCACTGAGCTGCAGAACAGGTCCACCTCGTTTCTGCAGAACAGTTTCCATGTTCATTTTCACAAATTTATGCAGTACTTGTAAATCGGACTTTTGTCTTAGTCACAGTAAAGATGTGAGGGGTATATGTGAGTATATGTATTAGCTCTTGTTTTTGCTTGCTAGACAATACTTAAATGTCCAGTGCAGTATGTAAGATTATTTCTGTTACAGTTACATTTATTGTAGGAGACTTTAAATGATACTCAATTCTAGGCAGGATTTTCTGGTTTGGCTTTTTGCTCAGATGTGGAGAACTTGTGAACATACATACATTGTTATTTGCTAATAGAAAAGTATATTATGGTTGAACAAGCAAATCCAAACTGCTTGTGGCTTGAAAATATGAAAATGACTGGATGTGTGTCCCTTTCTGCGTGGATACATCCAACGCCACACTGTTCTCCTTACTGAATACTACACTGGGCAATAGCCATTATCTGCTGTATCCACTCAGAAGCTGTGTTGGTGCTGTACCACCAACTGACACAGCAGTGGTGACACCGTGGCACAGTTCACATTTGGGGGCTTTTTCCCTACACACTCTGATTATAATCTCCTTTTTCCGCATTGATTTTTCACCAGATTTTTAGGAGTTTACTATTTCCAGGACTTCTTTCTCTCTCTTGAAATCTGCCAGCAGTGATCAGGGACAATATCTGGTAGACAATTGTAAAACATCCTGTGCTAGATTTTCTTTAGGAAGGAGTCTCTAATCAACCTGGTACAACTTTTCTTACAGGTCTATCCAATTGTGTATAGCATTTCTTAAAAATTCACTGCAGTTAATGGCATTAAAGTGGTGAATCTTAATAAAGTGAAAGCTGTTTGGTGGACAGACAGGGCTGAAATGCCAGTTAATCCCTGGCTGGGCAGATGCAGCTGTTCCTTTTTGAATTTGTCAGCCTACTTGTGTGAGCAGGTCATTGTCTCTTTGGTGAGACAAAGGAGTGGGATGCTTGTGTGTAAGGGTTAGATCAGCCTGTGGGATCAGGGTCTGGTTATGGGAGTTTGTTTTTATCAGCACATTCTGAGGCGAGTGGAAACTGGATGGCTTGGATTAGGAAAAGTCCCTGAAGTGTGCATATGTTCAGCTTGTTGGCTTCATGTACTTGGGGACTGTAAAATTAGTGACACAACCACCTCTTCTTTGCCTTTTCTTTCTTGATCTGGTTTTTTTTTTTTTTCCTTTTTTTTTTTTTTTTGGTTTTTTTTTTTTTTCCTTTGTTTTTTTGTTTTGTTTTTTTTTTTTTATTTTGGTAAAAATAGTAAAGGCATTGAAACACTTTCTGGAAACAGAAAACATTCCCAGCTTTTATGGATATGTGGTCAGCCGGCTCTTGCTCATTCCCTTATAAGCAATATTCTTAACGGGAAGAAGTTGCTACTATTTCAGGTCAGTGTGTGTGTTTTCTTTTACAGTTGCCATGGCACTGGTAAGACAGATATGTTCTGTAGTTGTTTGTCTTGTTATAAGATGTGAATTTTATTTTCAGCACTGTATTTGCAGCATAATAGTGTGTGCAGTAATTTTCCATACCTCACCAAAGTTGCCCGTGTTGGAGTTACTGCACTCTGTATTTTCTTGTTTGTCATGTAGTCTGTTTCACCTGCCCACCTTTGGTGCTCTACAGTCAATAACTCCCACATACAACCTTTGAATTTTGGGTATTCTATAGCATAGTGGATACTTAAGGTTAGAGACATTATGTCATGGTTGCAATCTTACATAAACACAAACCAGAGAGCCTAATCTAGTAGTTTTTTATACAGCTCGATAAACTTGGCTGAGCTACAGCTTATCTTCTGAGGAGGCGCCCAATATTGATTTAAAGACTTCAGGTGATGGAGAATCTAACCAAGATTAACTCTAAGTTATGGCTACTAAATTTTACTGAGCTGTGTCAGTGTTTAAAAATGTAGCTTTACTGAAAAGAAAGTGCAGCAAAACAACAGCAGCAGCAGCCACAGCCGAAATCTACCACTTCTCCTTTGTTTACCTCGTGTTTGCTCTTTTTTTAGTGAGATTTTCATCACACTGATTGGAATGAAATCTTGCAGTAATTTTAAGGGAGTCCCTAGGGTTTTCAAAGTAAATTTCACAATTTGAAGTGTGTTGGCTTAACTAGAAATGAGTCAGGCCCAAGAGACACGGACACTGGCGTTGAGCCCCAGTTTTTCCCTGCTACAGGTTCTCGTTACTTTGATGACACCTGTCGTTGGTTCACTGAGAATCAGCTTTACTGACTGACATGAGTCTGTTTATCACACGAGAAACTGGAGTGAGGTGTCTGCAAGTGTCACAAGGCTGTCTTACTGTTACCCCTACATGTGGCATTCAGGTGGAATGTAGTATTGAAGAAAGCCAGAGTTTTTATGTTGCTGTGTTGTGGTTAGCCAGATCAAGTAAAGCAAACCTGTTTTGTCTTTGCGTCGCTTTGGCCTTGCCTTTTTATTTTATTTGTTTGCTTGTGGGGGTTTTCTTTGGGTTTTTTTGTTTGTTTTTTAAAATAGCAGAAAATATGGATCAGCTTTGGAGCAAATAGTGAAAGGGAAGACGCTACCAAAACAAACTTGGCTGTTCTGAGTCATGAGAGCCAAGTAGACCTGTTCATCAAGTTTATTAGCAGTGCATGCAAGACAAATGTAGAAGCATTCTCTGCTGTCGCAGAATGCTCGGTTTGAGAATAACAAAAATTCAACCTTTTCAGTTACACCAGTGACACAGCCAGAGGCTGGTTCAGGGGTGGCACCACTTGTGTATCTTTTTCACAGGGTATCTAAAATTTAATCAGGGGAGAGGCCTACACAAAACTGTGTTGTTTAGTTGTAATGTTTAGTTAAATTTGTCTGTTAAGTTAAATTTGCTCCTTCTTGGACAGTGTTTAGAGGCTTCCGAATTAAAAATATTTAAAAACTTATTGCTGCTTTCAGCTGTTTCTTTAATCTTACTAAACTGAAGTCATCCCTTAGTAGATATAAGGGCAACGAAATGCTTTGCCAACCAAAGCTATTTACAGAAGAGGGAGCTTGTGTTTTCTGTCACACCTGTTTGCATCAGTATGCCCTCATGGGTTGTTTTCTCTTAAGGTTCCATGAGATGAACAGAAGAGAGTGTTTTTCCTATATATATGTATGAGTTAGTTTCTAAACTTGAGACATTGGTTTTCTGAGCATCAATATGATCAACTCTCATTCAAGTTCGTAGTAACTTGACTGAGAGGGAGAATTGACCCAAACTCAAGTTACAGGGATGGCAGGTGGGTTGGTATCCTCTTTTTGGAGCCATTTCCCATCACAGATGTAATCTGAAGAGTATTGTCATTGTTTTGTTCTTAATTCATATGCAGTTTATAAGCCAGTTTTTGTACCCGATAAGAACATGTGGTCTTGAACCATTTTAAGTTTGTCAGGATTTGGGGTTTATTACTGCTGTAAAAGGCTTTCATACCAGCCTTCTTTCAGTCGGTTTTCTGTATTTATTTTATGCTTATTATTTTGAAATTGATATGCATCACTGCCATTTTGTGACAAATTATGAAACGGGCTTTCAGTTAATCAGTATGCTGGTTTTGTTGAGAGGGATCTTTCTTAATTGTCTCTGTTTTCTTTTCTTGGCATATACATCTTCTTTCCATGATACATATTTACGTTAAGTGGTATAAAAACCAAGAACTCAACTTCTTCAAGGGATATGTTACAAATAGGCTCTGAGTGTAAATTAATGCAATTATCTGCTGGCAATTAAGAGGTTTAAAAAGTTTCCAAATTAAGAAACAAGATGGGAAGGTTGTCTGAAGACACTTGGGGCTGTGTCTTTCCAGGAGCCACAGGTCAGCAGGGTACCCACTGTCACATGGGATAACTAGGTGCCACACTGTACCTGGGCCCTGTGGGACTTACACAGTTCTGTGCTGCTGCTGCTGCTGCTTTTTGCTATGTATGACTCAGTGTCCCTGTACTTCCAAAACTTGCCTTCCGAACTGTACCTCAAACAAAACACCTTGCTTGATCCTAATGCTATAGATGGCATTTAGGACTGTGATGTAACTTTTTAGCAGAATCTGTAGTCAATGGTGGAAGCCAAAAGAGCATCAGAGTGAAAAATGTTTTGGCTCCTTAACTTAAATGCTAACGTCAGCTCAGCTGAGCTCCCAGATTCCCATTTGGCAAAAGACAGATTACATAAGCAGCAGTAATTTTCCCCATGCTTGGAAAGAATTGGTCGAAATGCTTCGCAACTCCCCACAAGTGCAGCGGGCTGCTGCCTGCAGTGCTCGGTTGGAAAGCAAAAATACCTTTTGGCAGGACTGTGGTCAGCCAGGCCAGCTCTGCCTGCATGAGCCAGGGAGGCCTGTCCGCTGTGCTGGCCACCACTCCTCCTCTTCTCCCAAGGGGATGTGCTGGACTAGCTGAAAGCATCCCATGTGCCAAAGCCAGCTTTGGAGCTCTGGGCCGGGCCAGCCTGAAGGTACTCATGGTTAGGGTGAATGTTGAATGAGGTTTTTGGAGTTCTTTGCCTGATAGTAAATTAAAAGTTTAAAAAAATCACAGACAAATGCTCAGTGCATCTCTTTCTAAAGAGAGGGGAACTGACATTTGAAAAATGCACCTTTGCATTTGTTTGGTATTTATTTTCATGCTCTCCATGAGGATTGTTTAGTCTGATCTCAGTGCCTCTGTTTGTGCTGCTAGAACAGATGCCTTTCGTTCTTCCTCTAAATTATAACAAATGCTCAGTAGGAAGGGCAGATATTCACCAATTACAGAAAAATAAATTGATTGAATAGAAATCTGGGGGTGGGGCAGGGCGTTTTAGTTGCGAGGTCACTCTTGCACAGGACAATCTGCTGCATTTTGTGAGCACAAAGGCAGTCAGGGGATCCCACCTGGTATCCTGTGCTGGTCTCCTCCCATCAGCCTACCAGAGTCCCACCTCCACAGGCCCAGAGAAGCACAGGGGCACAATGACAGGCAGAAAACTAACTAAAAGACACAAAGGAAGGGACACCATGGCTTGCGTCCTTTACAGGACTGTCTGAGGAGAGCCTCAGCCGCAGGGTCCAGATCTGAAACCCATCAAGATGAGTCAATGCAAGAGCACCTTTTGCACATATCTGGGTATGTGTGTGACAGTCAGTGCCAGCAGCTGGAGTGGGCTTGTTTGTCCGGGAGTTTGTGCCGGATCTCAGTTGGGAGGACTGGGATCCAGAAGTGGTTACTGGGCAGACTCAGCCCAGCAGCTGAAGGAATCTATATTGCCCACATGTGTGTGTGTATAAATATACACATACAGGCATAATAAGGACATGTGTATACATATCAGACATATTCTGACTAGCAGACCCCTTCCTGTTCAGACAAGGAGGGGCTGTGTGTCCCTTACTGAGAACACATTTTCAGCCTTGCTGCTGGTGGCACCTGGGAGCATGGGGCTGTGCAGCCTCAGTTCTTCTGACAGCATTGTCAGATCAGGCCTATTCCACTTGTTCTCCTAATGAGAGCCACCTAAAATCAAGTAGATCAGGAACATGAAAACTGAAATTTTTTAGAAACTGGTAACCATGTGTGGTTTTAGGCTTTGTACGGTACCAGGTGAGCAGCAAGAGCTTGAGCTAGTGGCATGGATAGGCAGTGAGGGAAATAATATGGCCAAACTGACTTTTTCGAGCATTGACAAGCAGTGGCATCCAGTTGCGCTTCTTTGAAGCCTTTTCACTCTCCTCTGAAAGGATGGCCTTTAGTAACCTTTTCATACCCCTGTGCCTTAGCATTTTGACTGTTCCTCATAATGCTGTAATCAGTGTTCAAAATACTTGGAGAAGAGGATTAGTAACACTGTATCACAACTTTCATCTCTTGATGGACATGATCATAAAATTCATTGCAAAAGATGCAAATAAAATCTGACCATAAATTCCAAAGTTTGTTTAAAAAAAATCTTAAAAAAATGTGGTGCTTATTTTGCAGCTGGATGCTATCACTTCTTTCCTTTATCATTGGTCAATTTGGCTTGTTAGAATTTGCCTAGTGGCTAGGTTTTATTCACCACTGCTCTTGCAAAACCATCTGTTAATCACAGTTACTTTCCTTTGAATTCTAAAATCTTGCTCATTTGGGTGACCCATGTAGCATGCATTTTTAAAAGTTAAAATTAAAAGCAGTTCCCTTGCCCCAAAACAGGTTTCTAGCTTGACTTTTCCTCCATTTGAAAAGCTTGTGACACTTCAATTAGGAAAAAGATGGAAGAAACAGACTTGTGTGGAGAAAATAAAACTAATTACTCAGGTATCACCAATGGGGAAATCTGATGAGGTAGATACAATCTAAATTGGGATTTGAACAAGCTAGCAGCTGCAGAGGATGGATCAGTTTCTATGTTTTAGTGCAAATAAATGACCAAGGCTGAAGTTTTATGTCTTTAGCAGAAGACAGCAGCCTGAAGAGCTCAGTGGAGGAGGCAGTATGGAAGAAGAGTGGCTTTCATCCATAGTTTAGGAGAAGGAAGCAGTAAATCTGCAGCATTGATTTTAATGCCATATGAGGTGAATTCACCCTTGCTTGCTTGCTGAGATCACATGAGATGACTAAGTGTGTTTGATGATAACGCACGTTTTTGAGGGCTTTGTGTAAGCTCCTATATAAGAATCCTTCAGTGCACATCTGCCTGTTTAATATATTCTATCAGGTGCTGAAGTTAAATTTGGCTCCTGGTTTTGGTGATGGATTGCCTGGAATCTGTGACCCATGACCTCTAGAAAAGTGATATTTTGAAGCCTGTTTTTACATTGATACTAAACCATTAAATTTGGTAACTGAAGCAGCATTTGTTTTTATTCTTGCAGTGGAAGCTGGATTTAGAACATTGTTTTTGTAGCAATTAAGAAATCCCTTGAGGAGGAGCCCTACAATAGCTTATTTAAAGGGTTAACTCCTTGTTATGTTAGTCAGCTCTCATTTACCTCTGATGATTATGTGGGTTTTGGATGAGCAAGACCAGAGCTGCTCCCAACACCTTCTGGTTGTGGAAGGTGTAAGTGCAGAGTAAGGACTCATCTAATGACAGTGCCCACTGCTCCTTAAAACCTTCACTGCTTCTTACAGAAATCTGGCCACTGGGGTTTTTTCAAAGGATAATATGGCATGTGTGTGCTGTATCTTCATTTTATACATGGTTAGCTTGATTTATGTTTTAGGCTTTTCTGGTTATCTTTTCCCAGTATGCCTGCCTAATTAAGAACTGACTTGAAATACTCCTGCACTTCAGTTGCCATTGACCGGTACCAAAATTAAACCATGCAGTACATCTGATTGGGGCAAGTTGACTTTTGGTTTTTTCATATTCTACCTGAAGTGTTTTGCCTTCAGTGTGTTAAAATATGAGAAATTATAAACCCAGTAGCGGTCAGTTGGTTTGTTTGTAGTGTACAATTGATGTTAGTTGTCTCTCCACAAAACAGACACAGCTTGACTGACTTTGAAATCAATTGCCCCAGTTTTCAGGGCCAATAACTAAAATCAAGGAATTCTGTTTTCTTCTGGAAAAGCCATAGAAAGAAACATCTAAAGGAAACAGCTAAATTAAATACTAGCATCTTTTGGAAGCAAGTAACTATTCAAAATATGCAATAAAATCTGCAGTTATAGTTACAAGATTATCTAACTAACTTTCATTTATATTTGCAGATACATATAAGGCCTGTTGAGGCAAGTACAGCCATGTGCAGAAATTTAGGAACTTATATGATTTCCTGTTTGAGTTTCTTGTTTTGGCCGTTTCAATTGGGGGGTGGGTTGGGTCTGTTTTTTAGGAAAAGGTTGTTAACTATCAGTATTTTCTCTGAGGAGTTAAGAAATAATGTTCAAGTTATACGTGAAGATGTAAAATGCTACTTTACCTTTATTGGGGGAAAGATTGACTTACCTATTTAGAGGAAAAACTATCCAACTGACCACAGAATTTGTGAATTCACTTAGAGAGAAGTTTGCTATACGTGATGGATTTTATATGTGATGTGTTGTTTTATGATGCGAAGATCTGCTTGTAAATTACCAAGGGTGTGGGAAGGTGGAATACTTTGTAAGAAATACCAAAGGATGTGAAATTTTAAGTTTGGAAGAAACGTTTCAACATTAGGTGCTTGTAAAAATGTAGCAAGAAGCTTTACCTTAGTATGTATAATGAGGAAGTCTAATGTCAGATTCCTTCTGTGTTTTTTAATAGATGTGTCTGTGACTAGAAAGTAAGTTTTGCATTCTACAAAATCAGTAGGAAGTTTGCCATTGAATTCCGTGTGACAAAGATTTGGCTTGTGGTGTTTATGGCACTCAGGCTGGATTCCTTTCTTAGTCACGCTGGTGAAGCTCAAAACCGTTCGCTGGTCACTGCTTGTAATCCACAGCTGTGGGTTACTGTACAGAAAAACCCTCCAAATAGATGAAGCATTTAATAAGGAAAGCTTTGGAAAGATTGGCTCTGCTGGGGGCCAGTCTTAGGCCCTCTCATCAGACAAAGAAAGGCGAGTCATTCCTTAACATAGCACAGCAATACAGAGAACTTCATTGATCAAAACCAGCTTTTCAAGCTTCAACCAGGAATTGCTTAAGCATAATACAAAATATGCTTCAAATTTGTCTGCTTGCCCTTTTTTGTGGATCAGCAGTGAAGTGTTAGTTCAGATGTTTCTAGGAAGACCCAGCTTTATTTCAGATGCTTCCTGTGAGTCTGCACTGTCCATTTGGACAGGTCTCTGAAGTAGGTGGAGCTTCTCTCATTTTGGAAATGTTCCAAGTTGGTCCAACACAAAGGCCTTTCCAACCTTAATGATTCCTTGATTCTATGACATTTTGTCAATGTGATGGCCAAAGCAAGCCAAGTGGTTAATAATTCTTCCCTTCCACTTTTGGCATTAACTAAGAGAATGGAATTGATAGACACATTAATTATTCTGTTACATTCTTTCCAAAAGAAAAATTCCCAAATTACAGTAATTTCATGGAAGTATTGCAGTAATGCCTTTTAATCAGACATCCTAATGGCAAGAGGACGAAAATTACTATCCATATTGGGAATGCATAACAGACCACCAAACATCAAGAAATTTCCATAATAGGAATTTTGTTTTATCGTCTTTTTAGTTTGAAGCCAGGAGATCTAACAATCCTGTTACACAACATACTTACGCACTTTGCTAAGTTTTGATCATTAGCCTCCCCATGGAGTTTGAAAGAAAGGAAATAAAAAGCCCCTGACACTAGTTTTGTTGATCCTCTTCCAACCTGCTAACAGCTCTTGTGATATTTTTATTGTTTAGGGAAAAAAATATATTAAAACTGTCTTGCAAGAGCATGGGATCCCAGCTATACTGCAAAAGATAAAAATTCTTAATATTCTATAGGATGTGGATTTCTAGGGCTAGAGGCTGTGAAATTGGCACTCTAGTTTTTGAAACACAGACCATTGCCAGTGAAATACTTTAAGAAATGTGCTTTACCTAGAGTTGTAAATGAATCTCACAAGGCTCTAAATAACCTATGTCATGGAGTCCCTGTGGTTACATGTGAGAATACTTCATAATGCTGTGTTCAGTCTACTACATGACTGGCAGAGCTTCAGAAATAAAGTGCTTTGGAAAATCACATTAAATATTTTCCCATGCTTCAGTTGACTCTTAAAAGTCTTCTAAAACACAAAAGAAATTATTAGTCACTGCAAGAACATGTAATGGATCTAACTGCTGTATTGCTTCATTTTTCACATTTATTGTATTTAGCCATAAGCATATGTATTGGCACTATTTGAAGACTTCAGTCAGGATTTCTTTGCACTAACAGAAAAATTCCTGTTTAAGTCAAAGGCACAGTAAAGATCCCCAATAGGCTAGCTGAGCTAATAAGGTTGAGGTGTGAGAGAGTTGTGAATAATGATCAGGATCATTCACAAAAGATGGGAAAAGTTGGCAGATGCAGGATGAGAAACTAAGAAGAAAACAAGAGCCAGTTTTATACTAGATTATACAGTGATGCAGCGTGGTACAATTACAGATGCTAGATCTTCCTTTACTTGGGGTGTTCCTCCCATGTCTTCATCATCCTTCCTAACAGAATGGGTGGCAGTTTACTTCCTTTACAATATCACTTTCATCCTAGAGCCTTTTAACTGGATGAACCAGCTAAGATGTTGCAGTAGAAAAAGGTTCGTGAAATACCACATAATTTGAGTTTTTGAAACATAAATAAGACATTTGCCTACCTGGCTCTGAATGCACTTGCCTGCCTGCATGGCCTAAAAGTCCTGACATGGTGATGCGAGATGTTTCCAGCCTACAATGTATTTAGGTAAGTGCTACTTCCTTAGGAAGGCAGTTCATTGGTTTTGTGTGACAAGCAGGTCAGAGCTGTGTACTGTCTTAGACATAGTGAGCTGTATCTCTTTGTCACCTCTGAATGAAAGATAGAAAAAACCCACCACATTAACCTGTAGGCTTTTTCCCCCCCACCTCGTTTCTTCGTGGCTAACAGAGCTGGTGGATCTCTGCAGCTGTTGCCAAGGAGTGATCAGAGGGTGTTACTGTGACCCAGCTGTGAAGAGCTCCTCTTTACATGTAAAGTCAAGTCAGTCTGCAAATGTCACCATCTTATTTTTACTGCAAAGGCATCTTAAGGAGCTGGAGTTCAAAGGCAAGTTAAAAGTAGAGTGAAACAGCCCTGTTACAAGTAAATGTTAGCTATACACAAGATTGCTATAGACTATGTGAATATATTTTTCCTCATTTGTAGTTTGAATGAAATAAATATTCCAACGAGGTTTGGCCTCAAAATTAAGCAGTTAAAACAAAACCCATCAAACTGTACATCCTTGTCTCTTTTAAGACAAACATCCCTTTTTCTGTGTTTTTATTTAGAATGAGCTTTAAACTGCTTGCTATATTTCCGTGGGATTTTAATTTGGTTTGGATTAAATTTTTCAGATGGAGAGACTGTCTTACTCCTCTGAATTAAACGTTGCATAACAAAACAGAGTTGCTCAGGGCTTATGCACTGAGTAATAGCTGTACTGTTGCTTTGTTCCTACATAATTATACTCACTCTCTTTGCTAGTGGCTATAGAAAAGTTTAGTCGATTTATTTAGATTTCATCTTTGAGATGTCTCATATTCCTAATGACTGCATGATTTGTAACGCCACATTCCTCACCACCATGCCAATTAAAGCAGTGTCATTTCTAGTTTGGGATGAAACTGTTGCTTCTAAATGGTTTTATGTAGACCCCCCACATATATCAAAAGAGCTGAAGGAATTCTTTAGACAATCAAGGGTAGGATCTAATGAATTTCCTTTTAATTTAAAAATGTGTGCCCACTTTACTTCAGTTCCTTTTACTAGGCTGTACAAGCATAGCCGAAAACTCGGTGGAGCTATTGAACCTATCTATGCTGAAGTTATAAAAAAAATCCAAACCTGTAAATTATTTGGAGGAGAAACTACAGAACAGAGTATAATCTGCCAGATTATTATACGTAGGTACTTGGGAGTGTTGTAAACACATAATGTTGGATTAATGTTAAGGGTCACCCAAGAAGGAAAGCTGCTCAAGTTCTCCCACTTAGTGTCCCTGTGCATGGAGAATATGCTGGCACTCTTGATCCCTTACAGTATAAGATCGATACATCACTGGCCATGTAAGATCAGCTCGTCACAGGAATTTGTCCTAATAGGCTGGCAAATCTTTTAAATTTGGTAAATCAAACAACTGCAACTCCAAATTGTGTTTGGTAGGGAAAAAGCGTATTCTCTGTAAAGTGTATCCTAGAAAACACAGAAGAGACTAATTGCTCCATTTTCCATCCATACATGTGGATAACAGTGTTTCGTTAGTCTCAGGCATTGACTGTGCTCGGTAGTGCTTGGTGATTAACTTCTGTAGAGAACAGACAGTAGAGGGGCCTTTGGATCCTTACCTGAAAATGCATAATTTTGAGCTATTTTGCATCTGGAGGGAAGAAAGTTCCAAATTTTGAGGTCAACCATATTAACAAACCTCTGCAGATATTTTTAGTTCACTGAATGAAAGTCAGATTTGGCTGGTGGAGAATGCGTTTCCTTCTGCTAAGTGTGTTAGCTGATACTTTATTACAGAATGAAGTGTTTTCTTTCCCATTTTTCTTGCAACTGGCAAAGTGTAAGACTTTGAGTTTGCACTTGGCCTTTAGAGAAGACTTTCCCCTGCTTTCTCCTCAAATTTCTGTATGTAGCTTGTCAAGAGCTTTTACGGTATTGTGGAAAAATCACTGTTACTGTGAAGAAATGGAAAAATTTCTAATTCTTGTATAGATTCAAAGTAGCAGATGTTTGCTATTGTCTTCTCAAGAATGAAATTTAATTGCTACATGCTACTAGACTTTAGGATTGTCAAGGGAACATTATCTCACTATAAAAATAATTAAAACCTTCTTTCAGGATAATGCATGTGTGGCTAATATAAATGTTGGCCACAGGCATTGCATCTGGAGATTTTATGATTTAAGGTATTTCTTGAGTGCCATGTTGTGATCTCATGTCTGTGGGTATAATTCCATTGACTTCAGTTGAAATTGTTCTGTTCTCATCTGTGAGATCACAGTTCCTGCAACCTAATTCCTAGTATTTTTATCATGTTCTATGCCCATCTCTTAGGACATGGGAACATGTAAGTGGAGCAACTTCTGAGTACACTGAGTTTTCACAATGGTGCTTTGAGCTGGTTTTACTTCAGTTATATGTAGAACCATAAAGCCAGGGGGCCAGGGCAGTGAGTGGGCTTGGGATTCCCTGGAGTATGTCTATTCTCCTGCAGAACCTAAACAGAAATGTTTACGGTTTTTAATGTGTGGTCTCAAAGCCGAGAGGTTCGCTGTGCTCTGGTGGTGTACCTTTAACTTGGGAGTCATGCGTCCTATCTGCTTTTGGATAGAATTCCAGATTTTTATGAATCAGCTGGTTCCAGCACCAGGATAATACCCAGATACCAGTATAGTACAGCCTGGCTACATCAAGGGAATGTTTTTTTATTAGCTGGGTGTGCGACTTTGGCTGCATTAGATGGAATTGACCAAAAGCTGTTGTTCTTCATCTTTTTATGGTCCTAAAAAGCAAGATTTTTTGGTACTGGAAAAAGCTAATTTTTTTTTGCCAAAAATTGGTGTCTATTGTGAAAGACTGAGTAGAGGCATCTCCAGTTTTCTAGAATTGTGATTGATAAGTACATGAAAAAGTGCATGCAGCTCTGAGTTGATGACATTATACAAGCACTGAATATTGTCCTTTTAAAATTATTTCTTCCTTAGTTGTTAATTTGCCTCTAAGGGAAGAAAACACAAAAATGTTGAGCTCAGAGTATTGAGTATTCAATATTCCTCAAGTGCTCGGAACAAATTGCAACATACTGTGGTGGGGAGTGTGTGGGGGAGAAATATTTAGGGAACATCACTGTAAACCTGTTTCACCCAAGCAAGAGTCTTTTCCTTGAAGTAATTGCTCTGTGATGTTCTCCTGGTATCATTGTTCTGGTTTGACTTGATCTCAAGACCAGTTTGGTGGCAGGGGACCAGTAGACCAATACAGGACTTGTATTGTTTGTAGGGCAATCCATATCAGCTTGTCAGGGAGGATATGAATGGAGAACAATGCCAGCTGCCTTCTTCTATGGGACCTAATGCTGCAGCTCAGGCAGCTGAGGTGCCTGGGGTTTAAGGCCTAGAAATACTTGTCTTTGAGGTCATCACAGTAGAAAAAAGTTAAAAGATTTGAATAAAAGAACATGGCTTGCTGCACTGATAGGCATGAAATTCTAGGCCCATCACATGTATATTCTGCTTTTTTTCCTGTATTGTTGATGTTTCTCGAACCTTTTATTTCCCATCTAATTTCCCCTGAATGTCTGCAGCATGTTAGAACAGAAGGATAATCTTCAGTATTAGAGAATGTTTAAGTGCATACTTTATGAAGTAAATTTCTTTCATGTATTAAGGGGGAAACTTGGGTGAAACTCATCTGCATGGGACAGACCTCAAAGTGGACAAAAGCTGAACTGTTTTGACAGCTCACACAGCTTTCTCTCAGAAGAGCATGCAAGTAGGACAGGGAGTACTTTCAGAAGTACTCATCAGGAGCTTGATTTTTCTGCTCGCTGAAATGTGCTGTTTGTATTAGAGGTTTTTGTTGCTGTTTTTTTTTTCTACTAACTTCTCTGAGGGTAGATCTGAACCAAACTAATTCTTACTTTTCTAATGTAGTGGCCATGTTTCTTGACAAACACTGAATACCTGCATCTCTAGTTCTCTCTATACCTTCACAGGTGGGTGTGTGTGTGCACTACAGGTGTGGATTTTCTTGTGGCCTGTTTCTCCTCTGCTCCCTCAGTGGATCAAAGTGCTGCTTTAACCCCAGCATGATTTGTATGTCGGGCTTGTGTTTTAAATTTCTCTGAATAATAAGTGGTTTTAATTCCTGCTAAATGTTGTTTACTTCCTGCCTATGAATGGTAAAACCTCGATGTCTGTTTTTCATATACTGTTTCAGGAACCTTATGTGATCCTAAATGGAATGCCCTAGGGAATGGCAGATGAGGTCAGCCCTGCTGCTTACTTATCTTGGGATTCAGCCCTTCCGCTCTTGTTCTTCAATAGTAACATTCTTGGTTCTAAGCCACTATTGAAAGGTGAAGATCCCATGGAGAACCCATATACTTCACCTGGAGCTGATGGTGTTGCTGTGGGGGCAAGGCCTTGTTTCAGAGGGGCAGCCATCGTCTTTGGGGGCATTAGGTACCTTCTTGCACTCTGAAGTAAGGGTGAAGAATTATTTCCTTTGATGAGGATCAGATGGAATTTCAAATATATTCACCTCTCTCAGGTTATATATTAACCTGTATCTCTGTCCTTGATCGATAGCATCTTGACAGAGCTAAAGGGTGACGTGCAGTACTTTGAAGAGCATAATGGCTGAGCAAGCTCTGAGAGGGGAGGGCACTCAGCCACTCTTTGAAATGATTGCTCATGTTTCTATGCAAGACCTGCTTTTTCTGATCAGTAACTTTTGAAATTTTTTCTTATGTGGTGACTTCATTGTTCTCTATTTTTTGCACATCTGAACTGTATTTTAAAAGATCTTGAGCTGATGCCAGCATCAACATGTCTGAGCAGTTTTGATGCAACTTAGGTAGCTTTAGGCCTGAGGTCATATGAAAAATGCTGCTTTGGGGACTAAAGTCTTAAATATTATACCAGCAGGAGTTTCCATAGAGATTTCAAGAGAACTGGGCAAGTAATTCTCTCGAGTTGACTGCAATAGCTTTTGTTATCTGCTTTATAAACTTTGGGATTAAATATAGTGGGTTTTTTGGAACAAGTATATTGGGGATGGGATAGGGGGATAAACTTGACATGGAAGGTAACATTTTGCAGAATATTGATTCAACACGATGCTGAATAACAGACTGGTTAAATTACATTATCACTAGGAGAATATGTTCTGATTCCATTTGCAATTAAAAATACTAAAGGTAATAAAAAAAACCACAGTCTATTTTTCCAGCTAATCCCCATGTCTGTGCTCCCCTATTTTTTCTCTTGACTATTTTTCTTATGGCTGTTGGCAAATTTCAGATACCAGTTGGAAGGAAGTAACTGACTTTGTTTTAGAAGGGATCCTGTGCAGTATCTTGTCTGCAGATAACTGACTCCCTCCATAATGGTTGAGCTCTTAGTTTGTTGGCACATCCATTAAGAACAGTCGTGCCTCCAAAAGCTTTGCTCTTTATTAAGTGTTTGAAAGACCTGCTCCCAGTCTAGATGAGTGAGAAGCAGCCTTGCTTGGAACAGACTTGCATCCACAGCTTCCTCCAAACAGACAGCTCTAAGTGGCACGAGTACCTCTCAAAGTGTCTGGCCTTTCTGGATGGGCAAGTCAAAGGAATTGTTTTCCTGTGCCATGTTGGCTGCACACATTCTGTGCCACACTGCCTTCAGGCCTCACCTCACTTCAGACCTGACCTTCAAAGAAGTATAAAAATCAGGAAGTCTGAAGTGTCACGAAAAGCCACTTCTGGATACATAAAATATCTAACTTCATGTTCTTGTGCAGTGTTCAGCATAGTCCAGTTCCCAGTGGAATGTTTTCATCATCCACATGTTGCTATTGCTTTAGCTTTTTAATGTCTTGCACAGGGGGATAAGGTGGAGGCAGCGATGCTGTGTTTGGATTGACTGTGGTAATGAAAAGCATGTCCTGAACACTTCTTTTAAAGTGTCACTGTTGTGTTGTGGTTGGCTGCAAACAAGTTTGCTCGACACAGTCAGGTAAGGTGTAAATGACATCAGCTCCTTTGGTGTTTTCCCCTGAAGGGAATGGCTGAGCTGTTCAGGCAGTCTCAGCTGGGACACCCCTAGCTGCACATTAGCTCTGCTAAGGCACCATTTGGAGGATGTTGATGGACTGCAGTCAGGGATCATTGTGTAATGTAGGTAGGAATGATAATCTCTCTCAGTCCAAAAAGTGCAAGTGCAATTGAGCCAAAATCCATTGCTCTCTGTGCTGATTCACAGTGGGAGCTGACATGAAATATCAAGGAGGTATTAGCGTGCACAGCATGCTGTGGTTAAGAGCTTGTGCCACTTGGTCAGACCACGGCATGAAACTGTGGTGAGTGTTGAGTTGCTAATGTCTCCTCAAGTTACTCAACTTGGGTTTGTGTGCAGAGCATGGTGGCTGATTGGCAGGCTGGCTTCAGAGCCAGAGGTTTCAGAGCACTGCTGAAGAATCGGCCTGAAATACCACCACTTCCAGTCCCTCACTAACAGGAGCAACTATGCTGAAGCCTTACTGAGAAGGGAGAGCTGGTCTGGATTTAAATTGATGTTTTAAAAATACTTTGCTGCATTTTTCTAATGGGAAAATTTTTGCATTTAGATTCCCATGTACTGGTGAGCTAACAAGGCTCTCCTGTGCTAAGAGAAGTTCAAATGTTTTGTTGAGCTTCCCACTCAGGAGTTTCATGTTGCTCTGCAGGAGTCCATGCATGGAGGTTTTTTTTAAGAAAGAGATTGCATTTCTCTATGTCAAACATCAGCCTTTACAAAACCTTGTGTTACTGGGTAGAGGTTTTCTCCCATTCTCTTGCCTCACACGTGTGCCTTTCTAGGCCACTTTTTCTCACATTAGGGATCTGACTTGCTCAGGAGTTCCCTGTAGCCCATGTTCACTGACAGTATCATGGCCCAGTCCTGGCAGAGCAATTTTGCTGAAATGATTTTCCCATTGCTTGCTGTAGAAGAGGCACTGTGCCCAGGCTGGTGGTGGCAGACATGCCCCAAGTCCAGCATCACAGAATATTTTGAGTTAGAAGGGACCCACAAGGATCATGGAGTCCAGTTCTTAAGTGAATGGCCCATACAGGGATCAAACCCGCAACCTGGGTGTTCTTAGCACCATGCTCTGACCAACTGAGCTCATCTGTGAGAACTGGCAAGAAATGCACATTCATCCCAAATTCCTGTAAGGAGAAGTGTTGGTTGACTTGGGGAGTGTGAAAACAACAGAAAACCAGGGGCAAGAAATTAAACTGAGATCTTTGCCTGATTGCCTATTGCAGGTTTCACAGATGTGTAGGAACTGTTGTATTTTGCTCCCTTCTCTAGACCTCAGGTGCCAGATCTTTGTCTCTGTTGCAGGTCCCATCCACAGATGAAGGCAAGCAAATCAAACTGTGCTTAGGTAACCAGATCAAAACAATGTAGGAGATTATGGTGAAGGATCTGCTCCTGAAGCTTTTTCTTGTGCTGGAGTCTTTGTGGAGGGAAGGATGCAATTGTGCTAGTGCGTTATTGTTGAATATCTGAACTCCCCCTCCCTGTTGCTGGCTCTCAAATACTTTGTTATTGCCAATTCACTGACCTCTCCTATCCTGATGGCGCAAGACCAGGTTGAAGGTCTGTCATGTCATCACCTGGGAAACTAGAAAATAAATTGAATAAATCCCATTAAAGTATTTATAGATAGGGATTGAGCAGAGAGGGTTGGAATAGGTAGATATATTTAGTGCAATCATGAAGCTTTTTAAAAATAATTTTTAAAACGGAGACGTAAGAATTCTATCAGTGTTGGTGGTATCCACTTGTGAAAAATAACATTCATGGAGGGGAGAAAGGAAGCTACCTGTGAAGAGAAGGTGGTGGTATTAGGTAGCAAGATTTGATGCAGTTGGGGGAGGTGGACAGAGCTGTAGGAAGTCCACATCTCTCCTGCCATACTGTGTTCAGTTTCTGGGAGGATGAAGGTTCAAGAGAAGATGTGTCAAAGCTCAGTTCTCGGTCACTGGTGAGACCCTCTGGGCAGTGCAGCCGCATGTCTGAGTCTCCTGTCCTCTATTCTGTGCTGCCTGAACTGTTACCACTACGGCTGTTGTGGGCAATGAGTGTGATATGTGCCTGCCCAGGTCTGAACTCAAGAGCGTGCATGTCTGGTCTGGCACGACTGTTTTAGCCTGGAAATTTCTGCATCCTTTTGTACTGAGGCTACATCCTCACATAGTAAACTGCGGTGGGAAATAGTTTCCCCTTGCATTATTATGCCAGCAGGGAAGTTTTATGTCACATGATAAGGTCTGTACAAGCACCGCCTTCCTGCTGTGGTTTTTGTTGGTCGAAAAGGTCACTGCCTGCTTCCTACCATCGCCTGCAGATCTCCCAGATGAGTGGCTTGCTTTTGCTCTGTGATTGCCCTGGATCATCACGAGCAGGGTGAGCGGTAAAGAGCTTGAGTGAGTAAAGGGCCACTGCCAGGCTGGTTTGTGCAGCTGAACTGGGCATGGGCAACTAAAGGGGCATGACTTGAATAAGGGTGATGATGGACTCAGTATTCCCCTTTCTCCTCTTATTTAAGCAGTCACAGCCAGTGCTGACCGGAGATGTGTGATCACAATATTCATAATAGATACCTGTGCTCTGAAATACAGACCTTGAAAAAGTAAACTTAGCTACACTGAGACAGATACACTGGCTCTACCCTGGTGCTTATTTCACAATGGATGCTCTTCTGTATTTGAATGTACATGCATGCAAAGTATTTGAAAAGAGGCTTAGAAAGAAACAGGATCCCTTACCACACTCTGTCTCTGGCTTTTTTTCTGTTTAATTTGGAAAATATAAAATCTGCTTTTATAAAGATCCTTGCTATTTGCTTTGCTAGCAAATGTGTGTCACCCACCAGTTCGCTCCCTCCTGATCCCGTGCTGGGAAAGATTTCTTAGAAGAAGGAATGAAATAAATCATACAAATGACTACGTTTTGCAGTGCCTGCCTAGCCAGATGAGTAGTTTTCTGAGCACTGGGTTGAACATGCCTACTTGCCTATAAATTTATGTCCAGTGGTTGACTGTGAGTCTGGGTGGAAGCTTTTCCCATCGTTGAGGAATTTGCTGGGATGCTCCCATCTCTCTGGGATCACACATGCCAGCCTCGCCTTTCACAAGGATAATGATAGAATCCCCTTCCTGCCTGTTTTCACAAAACTTGTAAGAACTTGCAGGAATTTGCTTTCTCCAGCTTTTTGTCGAACCTTGGCTCAATGGCTGTGGGCCAAGAAAAAAATCTGGGATCAACACACAGACACAGACATACAGACAGAGATATTGTGGTTGTCATATAAACATCTTGATTCCCTAAGAAGCAAAGAAAAGGGGATGCACAGTGGGAACCGCATCGTGGGCTCTGTGTGGGACAAGGAGTGACCAAGAGTGTCCTGAGAAATGGGAATATTGCACATACAAAGCAGGGGGTAGGAGGAGTACAGCAGCTTCTCCTTCCCTGCCTGCTTGAGCTTCCCTGCCTTTGTGCCACCAACACTACAGGGGATGCTTGGTGGCTTTCTTTTTCTTCTGTGATATAACTTGTAAGCCAAGTTCAGCACAGTGGGCACTTGGAGAACCAACCTTACAATTCGTAAGGTACGGGGAGGATTTGCCCTATTTAACCACAAAGAGTTTTCAGAAATAAGAGAAATATGGTAATATTTCTAGTAAACCTAAGAGAAATGTGGTAACTGCAAGCACAAAGACATGGGATTTTAGATGAACAAAGGGTAATTCAAAGGTGTGTTTCCCACTCTGATGGTAATTCACTCCATGAAAATAGTGAGCAGTTACATGTAGCACTTCCCAAGTGTGGGAAAAGTATAGTTCAGTCTTGCATATTCAGCATGTGAAAAATAACTGGATGTAGAGACACATACCATAAATAAGCAGAAAAGCCACACGTGGGCCTGCAGATGTTTCACCACATCAGTGAGATTTGCATACTGTTCCTGGCGTTGCCATTTAACTTGGCCTGTGATTCGGGAAAAATCATCTTCCCATTCTGAGCTCTGGCATATCTGTTTTCATTAGAGACTGTGGCTGCCCTCTGAAATCTCACTCTACTTGTACAGAAGTTGTCTTTTTTTCTGGTAAGCTTTGTAGTATTTTTTGCAGTATATATACAGAAGTTGCTGGGAAAAGGACTGTAATTTGTTGTTTCAGGACATAGTTTGAGCATCCTGGGTTTTATTAGATTCTCAATCTCATGATTTAAACCCAAAATGAAGAACTAAGGATTTAACATTTAGGGGTTTAGCTCATGGTATAAGATGAGTTGGAGCACCAAATAAGCTTTTCAGGTATAGAGGTAAACCTGTACCCGAGAGAAAGTAGAAGAGTCAGGTGTGGAAGTGCAATGGTGTTTCCCAGAAGCAGCCTGACTCTCAACACAGTGACTTGTATCATGCTGCTAAGAAACAGCATCTCAGGGTCTGAAATGGAGCTTGAGTTTGCAGGAAGGCCTTAGATGGCTTTCACCTTAAGTATGGGATCTGCTTCCATGATGATATTCAGTTACAGGGTGGCAGTTATAGAATGAGAGGTTTATGTGCATGTGATAATTTACTCTGCTATTTACTGATAGGCTCACCTCCCTTCGTGCAAATGAACCTTAAAGGGAGACCATATAGTCATGTTAGCAATTGCTTTAGCTGACAGAAGTAGTAGTGTTCTTTCCTGTACCTTCAGCTGCTCAACAGTTCTTGTGAGAAGTTCCACTTCTGAGGCTAAAACTTCCCTGCATATACCAGCATTTGTTTATTTTTGGCTTTTCTGAGAATAGAAGGCTTCAGCCACACTTCAGTAATGAGAGAAGAATGAAATGAGATTTTCTTTGTCCCCAGAAATGTTGGTTTTAAACATCCTTTCAGCTGTGTGGATGAAATTGTAAAATCGGGATGTGACAGTGATGCTCCAGAATTCTCCAGGGGCGTTTGAGCTTGACTTCATGGTTTCATGCAGCTTTTTGTGGCTGATACAGAGCCGATGAGGCAGACTTTTCCAGTTCATTTTTTCTGAAGCACACAACTAAGGAAAGATTGACTACAGAAGCATCTGCAGCTAATTTAGCAGAGTAGTTCAATGAAGGATATTGCTGCAAATTGCTACAGAGACCTGGCATGGTTGGTGGCCAGGCCAGAGAATAATCTTCTGCGTGGCTGTAAAAATCAAGGTGCCTCAATCTCTTGTGCTCTTACTTGAACTGAAGGAGAGGCAGCACTTTTCTAGAGTTTTCCAGTGGTCTGAAATGGCAGATAATTTATCAGTAGTAAGGTGTTGTTTCTCCTTCGCCTTTTCCCTGGTCACCCCCAGGAAGTTTTTTGATCAAGGAAAGATAATTAGTGGAACAGAGTATTTTGCCAACCACATTTAATGTTGGCATGACAGCTGGGTCCTCAGAGCTTTCCTCAAGCACCTCAGGGTCTAAATGGGCAGTTGAAAATGGTTTTCTGGTAAAAGTCGTGTCCAAACTGGGGAGGAGAGGAGAGTGCAGAGAGTAGCTGATGTCTGAAGAGAAGTGTGAGGGTTGCTTTTTGTTTTAATTTTGTTCTTAAACTCTTTCCAAGAAAAGACCTGGCTGCCATTGCTGCTCTGATTCTTGTTCTTATCTCATTCCTTCCCTTCTGCTGGTCCATGTTTGAGTGATGGGATATGACCCCTCTTGCATTATTCCTGTCTCATTTCACAGTTCTAGGTCCCTCATATGTCTATTTCCTTCTTTATTTCTTGTCATGATGTTTAAAAAAAAAACCAAAAATCTTTGATGACACCACATGGGCAGAAAAATGTCTGGAGGATCATGTCATTCAGTCTACACAATGCTTGGATCTCAGCCATTCTCTGAGTTCATTGCTTACATGACCTCTAAATATTTATTTTTGAAATGGGTTTATAAATTGCTATGATTGATTAAAAGACTCCTGAAAAATGTGACTTCCTTAAAACACATGCAGAGTGGTGGTTGGTTTTAACAAAGCAAGACAACAAAAAAAGCAAACAACTTTTTTAATTTTAAGTGAAGTATCAGATTTATGCAAAACTATATGTTGTTTTATTCTTTAAATTTTGTGGGTAGAAGCTGAACAACCAATACGTATTCAGAATGACCATAGCCTTGGCAGCAACTCTGAACTCATATATCAACATTTCTAACATGAGAGATGCGACCATAATTTTCTTTCAACAGCCATGTTTTGGGGGGTTTCTTTTCTTTTGGTTTTTAGTGTATTCCCCTTGGGCTTTTGCTTGGGCAAATACTGTGTCTTACATGATTAAAGTCAAACTCTCTGACTAGTGTATATTTAAATTGCTTTGTCCTGTATAAACAGGCAGATCTTGTCTCCCACTCTACATTAGTATGTGAGACATCAGATTCTTAAGACTGCTGGTTAATTGGAAATCAGTTAATGGGAACTAATTTTCATTGTCTTGTGATGAAGGCTTAGTGAAAGTATTTTAATAGATATACATAGGTGACTGTAAGGGTGAGACGCAGATATGAGTGTGGGGAAGTCTATAGGCTAAAGCTAATTTGATGAGATATAAATGCTTATCCAGCCTTCTTTCGCTGCAATGATAAACAGTCAAAACACCTTCATACACACTTGCCAGGTAAATATATGAGAGTAGGTTTGCCTTGTGGAATTTGAGTATGGATGTATAATATGTTTCAATTTTCTACTTAGAAATCTTTATTTTTTTCAAGTACTTCATACCAGGGCTTATGCTTCAAAACTTATCAGCCTGCTCCAAGAGGCATAAAGAGCCCTGTCAAACACAGTTTTATGACAGATTTTTATTTGCCATGGCTGAAGTTATGTGGGAAGTATGTCAATGTAAAAGGTGCAATATTTGAGGAGGTAAATGGCTCAATCTACTAATCTTGCTTTCTAAACAGTACCTGAGAGTACAGATGACTTGCTTTGCCAAAAACAAGCTTTAGGAAAAGTAAATTTGACATCTTGTTTTGATGGTGTAAGTGGGTGAGGATAATACTCTTCAGCCAGAGTGTTTCATTATAATTACCAATTTAAAAAATAAAATAACACTTGAGAACATGTTATTACACTAACATGATCCAAATCCAGCTTTCATTGGAGAGCCCAACTGTGTAAAATGAGCATGATTTTTGAAGTTAATACTCCCTTACCACACAGTGCCTCCACACACAGTAACATCTGTATAATAGGGCATTTCTCTTGCTTTAATCACCACTTACTGCACACATACAGGTCATTAGTTCTATAGATTAATGGCACAAATGTGGATTTATTAGTGCTGTAAACCTGTGGGAAACAGTGAGTTGGATTAGTGTCTTTTTCATAATAGCAACTGATGTGCTTTTATTAGTCCTGAACATGGTGTGTCACCTTCAACAGTAAAAATGATTGCATGTGAGCCATTTGAGGTTGCTTGAATGATCTTTCACCACTTGGCTGTAACATTTTGAATTGTAGAAAACTTTTCCACTTGCTAGCAAAGTCTCAGTTCCTGATTTAGAGGATCAAAAACTGTTTGGAAATCACTTTTTACCCCAAAGTGAAATGTTTTTATTTAAAAATAGTTCTTCCTCACATGTAATGTTGACACAGTAGAGACCCCCTAGATCCTTGAGAGGCTAAGATATGCAAGATACGTGTGTCTTAATGTGACTGTTCATACACCAACTCACTGCTGGACTGCAGCCTGAAATGCAAAACTAGTCAAAGAAACAAGTTTCTGATGCAAAATTAGCTACAGTACTTAGCGCTCTTTGGATTTTAAGGACTTAATCTACCTGTCAAGCCATGGTTTTATATTGTACCAGTCTATGCCATGTCTACACAACCATGAGAACATCTCTGAGATGGATAGAGACTTCAAAACCCCTGTAAGTTAGTAAAAATTCCCTTCTTCCCTCTTTTTGTGTAATTTGCCATCTAGTTGATTATGGTCACTTTTAGGGGCTGATGAATATGAATCTTACCTGCTACCCCTTATAAACGAGTTCTTAAGTTCAAGGTTAAAGGTTGTTTCTCAGTTTAGTTGTCTTTCAGTAGAAATGAACTATTTTATTTACAACATTAGCAACTCTGTGGTATCTCTTGGCTGTAATGCTCCACAGCTGATGAAAATAGCCGTAGAAATTATTGAACCTTAGAACCAAGAACATGAAGGACCTCTAAGAGGTACACTTTCAGGAATTGTTGAGTACAGCAGGTTTTTTTAGCGTCCATTCCTGTGCTCTGAGAGGTGTGCTGCCCTGTCTTCCACTGGCTGCAAAATCTGGGCATCTCCTTCTGCTGGTCTGATAAGACAGTCCTTGCCTAACCCATCCCAAAAACATTCAAATGGATGGGCTGTTGGGGCCAGGTCCTTATGTGAGAGAAATTGGCACTCTCATCTTGAAAGCAGAAGATACAGAAAGGAGTGTGTTGCTCCTGGGCATGTAGAGCCATGGAGTGGCATATGAATCACAGGCAGTTGCTTTGCTAGTGCATAGGGAAAAGGAGATGGGAAGGATTCTGAATCCTTAAGAAATACTCCTTCTTGATACATGCTGAGATTCTGTTTCCTTGTGCTGAGCTGGGGACAGCTGGTATTCCTCCAGACACTGAGGAAGCTGGGCGTCAGCACTGTCTGCTTCAGATAAGATTAATAATGTATAGATTCATGGGGAATGGAGCCTAATCTGTTGGGATGCCACAGCAAGCACTCCTAGTGAGGAGGAGCAGCTGCCTGCCTTGGGCCTCCTGGGAGCAACGAGAGGAACCATCTGAGACAGATTGGGATTGACTCCTGTTTGTTCTGCAGGCAACTTTGCTCACACCTTCTAGCAGAGTGTGTTGAATACAGCACAGATCTACGGATATGTGATCATGTCCAACTCCTGGCTCTGTAGAGTTCAAAACTCTTTTAGAAAAATGACCCCACAACTGAACACAACAGTACAGCAGAAGGAACTTTGTTGCACCTTTGTATAGCAGACTACAAGTGAGCTTAGTAAAATACATGCTAACAGAAGTCTTGACCAACAAACGGGAACAGGAGAAGTTCTTTGAATTAAAATCCTCTGCAGACACTTCTGCTTCCCATTTTCGATTTGGAAGTTGAGAATTGTTTGATCTCATAAACGCTTTCTGTGTTGTACACAGGTTGGAGGCTTTTGACCTATCTTTTTTACACCTTTTTTATCCAGAGTATTGTTTACATCTTTTTAGCCAGAGTATTGTTCAGAACCATGGACTGATAAGGTTTTGTAGGCTCAAGCTCTTTTGGGCTCCCTTCTGAGGTCCTGGCTAGGATCTGCCCAAGCTTGCAGTTTTGAAGCAGCTTTTAGGGTCAGCCCGGGTAAAGTGCACCATGTTCTTTACCTTTTCACATCCTTGGATGCAATTAAAAGATATGGCATGAATGAAGAATAGAAAATTAGGAGGGGAATTCTAGATCACTGGAGGCTGCAGCACGTGAGTGCTGGTACTTTCACACATTCCTGGTGCGGGGTTCCCAGTCCTGGTGCTTAACCTGAGGCAGGGAGAGCAATAGCAGCTGTTCCTTTCCTGCTGGCTTGAACACGGTGTAAGTGGTGGTGTACCCAGTGGGTGTTAAATACATCACTCAAGCTCTTCTGAAACCTGAACTAAATACTCAGTTGGGTTGCCTGGTGTGAAAAAAAAAAGAATTAAAATTACTGAGGCTTGCAAATCTGTCCAGAGACTGCCTCTCCAAATAAAAAAGTCAGGGTTTGTGCCCTGTTCTGCGGTAATTGATGCTTTTTCCCCTTTTTTTTTTTTTTTTTTTTTTGGAGATTTGCAGTCCAAGTTCTTCAAGTGTTGGTTTCACAAACAATTACTGCTAGGCATGAATGACTGGTTTCCAGCCTGGAATAACTTTACATGCTTCAGAGAATGCCATTGCCTTTACCCAATTTTGTGATTATTTACTGTAACAAATTATTACCATAATGGTTGGGGTATGACAACTGTAAAACAGAATATCTGTGGTACTCTTGGGTTAGCAGAAGGAAACAGAAAATAATGAACTAGATGCCTTGCTAGAGATGTGAGCATAGGTCTGTACCTCGCCTGCTGTCAAAGGAAATCCATTATCATTCTCTTAAATCACATTTACTTCATTGCTTCTGCACAGAAGTGAGATGTGCTTTTTTATCCTGCACAGAACAGTTTCACCCTGGAAAACTAATCTAATCCATATTTTATTTTATTTTATTTTATTTGGGTTGGGTTTTGTCAGCTTTATATACACTGGGGTAAGGGATACACTGGGGTAAGGGACATGTGAATTTACTTCTCTTTCTTTCCCCCAGCCTCTTCAGTGCCTGTCTTTTCAAAAGATTTAGGTAACAACAATGAACAGCTGGCAGAGTTGGGCTGCATTTGGCCTGATGATGTAGCAGGGAGGGCTTGGTTCCCCTTCACAGAGGTGGGAGCTGCCAGGAGCAAGTGTGTTTCCACCCCTGTATGACAGTGCCTCTAGCAGGGACCAAGGAACCATGACTGTCCAGACACTGAGCAGGGGGTGCAGCAGCTCACCCTGTTGAGAAGGGAAGAGGGTTGGGTTTTGCAGAAAACAAAGCATTTTCTACATGACAACAAGGAGAAGTGCTCTGGCTCAGAACCACAGCCCCACATCTCCTGCCCTCATTCTCTTTCCTGCCACCATTGCCACTGGCTTCAGTGGTGTGTGCTGGCTGCCCTTCTCTTGGGTTTAGCCCTTTCTGTTTGAATACTGTCTTCAGGGTTTTTCCTGGTCCTTTCATATTTTCTGTATCTTTTTGTGGTTTTTACATCCCTCTTGGAAGAAGGTTTGGTACATACTATGGTTGCTGGATGGGGACAGTGTACAGCCACCTCTGCAGGTCACATTTAACTGATACTGGGGACTGCAGTGTATCAAGAAACAGGGAGAGTACTGGCAGTTTAACATTTTCATTTCCATGCAGTAGCAAAACACTGATGAATTCATAATGCAGAGAAGAATGCACAGGAAAATGTATGTGCTTTCTGAATTTAAAGATAGAAATGACATCATCTTATGGGTCTTACGACGTATTAGCTCAAAACTTGCTTATTTTAGGATCTGGTTCTTCCTTTGCCATGTATTTCTATGCATGTTTTGTCAGGCTTTAAGCATGACTCCATTAAGCCTGGATTATACAGAAAATATATATAACACTGCACCATGTGTTAAACCCTGAACATCCTGATTTTATCTTGTCATGTTACCTCATATTATTATGCTAGTTCACTGCTGAGCTTTTTAACCAAATGCTACTGTGGATCATCTTTATTATAATAGAAACCTATTTTAAATTAAAATACTTTATCAATACAGAAAACCCCCCTCTTTTGTAGTTAGGAATGTCTTTGTGCTTTTAATTAATACAAGTATTGAAGAGGTATTTGGTTTCTGATGCTATATTGAGCATTCCACAGCCACATGATTTTAGTGATATATAGTTGAAATGCTTTTTGAAAGCCTCTATAATAAAAATAGAAAAGAAATTAGATTACCTCTGAGACTTAAAAGAACTGTTGAAGAATTTATTAGAGCAATGTTAAAATATGCTGTAAAACAAGTCATGTTAGTCTGTAAATTGATCTGGGCTATCTGGGGATTCAGAGTGCTGTTCTACTTGGATTAATTAAAATGTAGTCAGCTGAAACCTTCACTACAATCAAAATTGTTCCCCAGGGTTATACCTTCATTACAGTCCTGGTATAGCCTTCCAGTCCTGACCATTGCTGAGCTAAGTAATTAGTTCAGTTTAAAAAAAAAAAAACAAAACCAAAAGGATAAAATGACCATGACAGTACTTAGGTTTATTGTTTGGGGTTTTTTATTGCTATGCTGGGCTCTATTTGATATCATTAATTGTATATAGCTGTTCTTTATGCTCCCAAAGGCAAACAGTGAGAGACAAAGTATCTCTGATGTGAGGGTTATGCTGTTTCCCATATTGTAAGACGTGGAATATTTTACAATTGCTGTTTTCTGTAACTTTGGCTAAGGCACGAATCTCCCTCTGCAGATGTGCTGCCTATCTCGTCCCTGTTGTGCTGTGGGTAGTGTTCTGCTACACAGGGTTTCCTTATCAGCAGTCCTGCAGTAAATCAACAAGGAGGAGACTTCATTTCCCAACAGGGTCTCGAAGGAAGAATTCACATCATGTGAATTCGTACAGAATACCAGAAGACATCTGCCTTACGAGGATGTCTCCAGAGTTCAGACTTCAGGAGCTAGATAAAGCACTGCTTCTGTCTCTCCCACACCGTGTATATTCTGACCCCAGCTTTGCAGAGCCTGTCAGCAGTTTGTCCTTGAGCTGGATGCAGTAGTGAAACCCTCTGGATAAGGCTAACCCTTATCATTCTCTTGTGTTGTGTCAGGGTGCTCTCCCAGAAGCTGCTGAATAGCCAAGACATGACAAAGAAGCCTTTGATTGTGGCTGTCAATACTGGAACCTGGAGGTTGTAACTCAAAATGCATCCTACTGAGTTGTGGCTCTGACAGAGTGAACCCCAAGTTTGTTCTTCATCTTAATGGTCTGAATGCAACTGGTTTGGACTCAAAAATACTTTTGAAAACATTCATGCTTTTTCAAGGGTTAAAGAAAGGGATTTAGTGTCCTTTCTGTCAGAATATAATAAACAACTATTATGTTCTACTGTAGCTCTTCAAGAATCCCATAGAACTTTACATATGTCATTTAGGCCCCAACACACCCCATTAAGGGGTATTCCTACTTTTTTTTTTTTTTCCTTTCTTCAGTAAGACAAACTGAGATGGAAGAAGTGCTAGTGGTTTGGTAAAGGCTAAGCAGTCCCCCTGAGACGAGTCCCTCTCAATGCATACTCCCAAGCTCTTTAGTATAACAAAGCACATGCATGCACCTGACTTCCATCCAAATAAATCCTCTAGAAATCCCTCCTCTGACCACGTGCACTGGGCATTTACACAGAGGAAACACAGCGTATCAACTCATCTATGTAGTACAGCAACAATTGTGAAGTATAATGTTGACTGCTTAGTACAAATCACAGCTTTGTAGTTTTAATAATGAAAATATCTTCAATGTTAACAGCTCTATTTAAGTGACGTGTCACAGGAAAGGGCAGTAGAGAAGAGTCTAGGTGTGCCTTCTGTAGTGACCGCTTCATGCCCTGCACTGTTTGATGAAGCCTGGCATTTCTTCCTTTTGTTTCAGTGTCAAGGAGCAAACCTGCTGAGAAACCTGCCTTGTGCATTTATGACGGGGCAGTCTAAAATGGAGGAGTACCTATGCTCCCAAAGAGATTTATGAAATTCTTTGCCCGCGTAAGGAGACAATCTCTGGGAAGACTCAATAAACCTATTATTAGACTACATGCTGTCCACCTCAGACAGCTGGAAGTCAGATGAAAGTTAGTGTGAGGGGCAACAAAGGCTCTGTTTTTCCCCCTTTAAGAGCCTCAAGTTGCTAAAAAGGTCATATAATTTCAACCTCTTGGTGTCTACTTGTCTGTGTTGAGAAACTCCATCACAGCCTGGTTGTCTCTCCTTCTACGTGGGCTGGTGCTGGTGAGTGGGTGAATGTACAGTGGGGAATGTGCAGCCCCTGGGCTTGGCTGAGTGAGAGGAACTGCACAGCAACAGCAGGTGCTCGAGCACACGAGCCCTGACACATCATCTCAACCCTTCATTTTTCTCATATACTGACAAGCTCATCCTGCACAGTCTCACTTTCTTCCCAAGTGGGACTTCTTGCCTTCCCCCTCTTTTAGGCAGGTGTTGTGAGAGGGGACACACATCAAGTTGTATTGGATGACATCTCTAAGCGTTGTGTTAGCAGAACAAAACGCAGTGACAGGAAGAGTGGCTGCTGCTCATTTGCTATTTAAATTGAGTGTTCTTAAAGACAGACCAGATGATGTAAAATGCCTATTTTTACTGTACTTTGTACATGATTTTTAAATTGTTTCTTTAGGGAGAGTATCTAAATTATTTTACATCCATTTAGAGATTTTTTTTTCTTTTCATCCTTCATTCTTACATTCACCTGCAATATTATTAGTGGTTAAGAAAAGTGCATGAGGACTATGCTAAAATACAACCATGTTGTAAATACTGATTTTTATTTTTTTGCAATGTTATTTGCATGCTAAGGCTTGGACACTGTTCTCCTGTTGAAGTGAATGCCTGCAGGTCAGATTGGTATACTAAAAAGCTGGTTATGAGTGAAAAGTGGGAACGTTCACCTCCAAGGGTTTCTTCTAACAGAACTATGTTTCATTTTGTGTAAAATTGTAATTTACAGTTTTGCAGCTGTCTATATGCACTTTCACTCTCTGGTGTTTAAGACAAAGGAGCTCAAGTGTTGTTGGATTACTTTCTATGGCATTTTAGCATCAGTAGTGGTCACTATGAATTTGCTGCAATTGAAAGAATTTAGGCTTGTGTGCCAGAAGATAAGAAATTTGTGTCAGTTTTGTATATTCCAAGTTTTAACTCTTTCTTCCTGCGTAGCTTAATGGCAGATTGTATAGGTGGGATTGTCATTGGAAACTTTTAAAGTGGACAACCTTCATCTTCTCACATGAATGGGTTGTATACCCATCCTGAATAATCACCAAAGTAAGGACTGAGACCCAGAAAATTGTACTGAGTAGGACCACAAAAATGTCTGGACAAGAAGTAGGGCACTGAGTGTAGCAGACTCTGGTCTGCCTGCAGTTTTCCTGAGTTTAGAGCTGGCACTTGCACCTACCAAGCAGCATGGTACTGCAGGCCTGAAGAGTACGTCAGTGTTGCAGTGGATTTCTTGTTCTGTGCCTTACTGTGCTTAGTTGTGAGCATGAAGAGTTTTTTGTGCTTTGAGTAGACAACAGTAAATTTACCCCAGTTAAAAGTAATATTCTGTAATGCAAAATGTGAAAACGAGCATTGGAGATCTTTCTGTCAGTCCCAACACTTGTATCAGACTGAAGGAAAATACAGATGATGAGTCTATTCCTCACCTCAGGGCAGACTGTTTTCTGGAACAAGATACTGCTCTACCACTGGTGCACAGAGAGCAAAATACAGCAGGGCACCCTATGGAAAAGTTGTGTTGTTGGGTTTTTTCCTTCCTATTTTTGAGAGATGGATTTGTGAAAGCAGGTCAGACAAAGGTTGGGGCTATGTGGCTGCTTGTGAATATGAACTTTGATTTCTTTCCCTGTCCTAGTTATGAGTAGGTCTCAGGGGAAAGTACTGTTGAGCAGAATGACTATAATTATTTAATTAACTGTTTGCTTAATTATAGCTTTGTGATTTTTCTGTGTCTGTAAGTAGCTCTCTTTCTTATACAGCATGTATTGGCATATCATCTTCCATCCTTTCCTGCAAAGTATATTCAGAAGTTGTGGCAATAGTCACTAAAGGTTTTGAAAGAAAATTTCAGGGCGGGATTTAAGGCAGAGCTCTTTCAGCAGCTGTAGCAACCTGTTTTCATATCAATGCTGTGTTCCTCCCTTACGCAGGTATGCACACAGAGCTGTACCCAAGTACTCACAGACTGACTCCAGGTGCCACCTTTACGCTTCTCACACTCTTCAAGTCCCCCTTTGGGTGTCCCTGCCTGGATGCTGGCTGCAGCATCAGCTATGCATTGATGGTGGTGGGTGGAGGTGAGTTTAGGGTCCTGCAGGTTGACTGCAGTGTAGTGTTGGTGCTGTAGCACCTGACAGGACCTCTTGCTAAAGGTCCTTGTTTCAGTATGAGTTGAGGTATGCTTTGACTCTCCATAAAATCCCAGCTTATTTCTGTCTGTTCAGCTTGGCAGGGAGGGAGGAAAATCCCAGGGCTGTTTGTTTTTTGGTTGCACCAGAAAAAAGCCCCCAAGGCAGAACATACATACAAGTGAGTAGAGCAGGGGATCTGACTGCTGGTGGGACTTATCCCCCGGCGCTGTTTGGATTTACCCATCTGGCCCTGGCCCTGCTTACACCTGTCAGCTAAGGGGGATAGTGCCAAAGCAAGGAGTGAGTGAATGTCCCCTTGGAGCTTTGCCTGGCCAGCTGGCAGCATACATCATCAGCCAAGCTTTCCCTTCCTCCTCCTCCACAGCCTAGGACATGTCATTCAATATATATGGCCATGCCCTTCCACCACAAGGGAGGAGGGTGGGTTTCAGCCCCATCAGCCCCTCTAATAGAAATGAAGGGTTTCAGTCTTTCTTTCTTTCTTACATGAGAGGAGAAAAAAATAAATTTCCTCCTTTTTAATTTTTTTTAAAAATTTTTTTCCCTTCCATGGTAGTTTCCACTAGAATGGACATATTGTGCTCATTGGAGACCACACCTTAGCAAGACAAAGCTAGCTCATGCTGCTGGAATTTTTTAATGGAGTTCTATGAAGAGAGAATAGGAAGAGGAGGATCCTACCAAGTAGGATTGGCCCCAGAAAGAGGTTAGAAGCCGATTGAGGTTTGTCTACCTTAGAATATGAGGCCTGTTCACTCAGATGTGCTTCTTTGTAGCTTCTGGTAATGCCATGCTCATATTCACCATCACATTGCCATTTTCCAAAGCTGTCATCCTTTCATCCCTTTGTCAACAAACCTCCCACCAGTTTGGGTGACAAGACACATTTGAGGCTCAGCTCCTGTGGGGAAGGTGTGATGACCCTCCCTTCAAAACAAGCCAGTCCCTGTCTGCCACTGTGACGCAGCAGGGCTCCTGTCCATCTGTCAGGGGAGTCTTTGGGAATGCTGCATTAGTAAGCTCAGTCATATCACTACTGCTTTTTTTTAAGCCAACCCTTCATCCCTGATGTCTTTAGTATTGATGGGGGAGCATCTTGGGAGTAAGTAATATTTTCCCACATGCAAATGGAGAATAGTTTACCAAAGTGTCACAAAAACTAAGTTGATTCATTGAGCAATAACTAGGCAAAACCTGAACATTTAAAATTTATAAAGTTTTGAAGTTTTCCCCTTTTTATCAGTGTATAACAACTGTTTATAAAAGATTGTTCAAATCTTAGACTGCACTAGATGCTATTATACTGTGAAGCCTTTTACTTGCTGATGAATTTGATAAATGCATTTGCAGTACTTCAGTAACCCTCCTTTAACAGCCTCTTCATCAAGGTCTCACAATATAAACCTTCTGGATGAATCTGAATTATCACATGCAACACAGCCCAAGTTGGTTCCATGGCATGCTACCATAATTTTCATTTGTTAAAAGAGTGTTAGGACTGCTAGGAAGGTATTTTGTGTGAAATGGATGGTCTTTATTGCATCTTTCAAATAAATTCAACACTCAAGACTCCAAGCATAAGTTACCAAGCAAAATCAGAAGCAAAGAATGATAAGATGATCTTACACATAGTTGAGAGTAAGCAAAATCAGAAGTTTTTTCAGCAGATAAGACTTTTGCCAACTTAAAATTTTTTACAGCCTCGTGCATGGCATTGTTTAACCAGCAGCTATATTTAAAAAAGACAACCTGAAATAAGTACAGGAACTCACCTAGTCACCTTCACTGAACTCCCAGTGACTTGGTGACCTCTCTTGCTCTTTGCTTACTTTTAATCCAGAATCCATATATATGCCTTTCTTCAGTTGCTTCTGCTAAGACTTTTATGTAGTGATTATGTTGTGAAGAACATGTTGGTGCTGTCCAATCAGTGTTTGGACCTTTGGATCAAGTGGATCTTTCTACGCGATTTTTTCAAGTTACCATTCCCGTGTGCTTGCTGTGGTCATGTTGCATTAGGAAGTGTCTGTGTGTGCCAGTGCTAAATCCATGGCTCCAGAGTGTCTTTACATGACAACATTCTCCTCATGCTGTATCCACACTACAGTATCATGATGTCCATGTGACCTGAAGTCTGTTAGGATCTCCTTACAGGCAGGTATGCAATGATGTATTCTGTCCAGGGTTTTTTTCCCCTTAAGAATCACAACACTTTAAAATGGTGCTGAGGAAAATTGTTGAGCCATATGTGTTTTTAAAAGGAGAAGCAATGCTGAACCTGTGTATAGCATTTCCACTAGAATGGACATATTGTGCTCATACTGTGGGAAGGAAATCAAATACAATATGATCTGTAATACTGCCTGTACTCTGGAGCTGAGCAACTTCTTTGGAACTATAAAAATATTTGAGCACGTGTTCATTTATTAGTTATTATATTTTTACTTATATCTGTGCCATTTACAGCAAGCCCTATATCACAAACTTGATGCCATGCTCTCTTATACTGTACAAAATAACGTGGGCTAAAACATCACTCAGCACATCTAAATGCATGCCTGTGTATGTAATCAGTGTGCATATAGCCACACACTTGGGCTTCTCTCATTTTCAGAACGATACAGTCTGTTGGCATGGCTGTGTGCTTTTTTCAGTAATTTAAGCAGGTAAAAATCAGATAGTTTGTATTCTACTGCACATGCTGGTATTCCCATTTCCTATAGACAGTGATAATGAGAATTGATATTTTTACATTAAGAATTCCATTATCCAAAAATATCCTTAATGCTGGCATGCAGAACTAGTGTAGCAGAAAAAGCATATCTGATCCAAGTCATCAATTGCTCTGTAATTACAATGACAATACAAAAATTAAGCAACCTTACCTTATCTCAGGAGAGTCTTTTTGCTCTATCCCAGGCAGTTTCTTCTCCTTTTTGAACTGAAAAGGGAAAATCCACTTAAATAAAGATAAGGACTAGAAGAGTGAGGGATTCAAGGAGTTCTCATCTGAACTGCTGATCCACTTGTTTTTAGCAAATTGCAAAAAACCTCGATCCAGCAGTAGCTCAGAGCGACTTTCCTATCCTCGTGTGTTCTGTGGGCTGAGAATCTGCAAGAATAAACCTGAGACGGTGCTGCAAGAGAGAGACAGCGGGGGGGACCTTGGCACAGAGTTGGACCAAACTCTAAATATAGCCCAACCCACTTTCTGTGCAATTCTCTTCATACTCTGAAGGCAGATGACCTTGCTGGAAAACTGACCCCCCAGTATGTCCCTCTCTTAGTAGAGAGGATCTAAAGGAACAAGACTGCAGCATAAAGGGGCAGAAAAGCAATCCACTATCTCCTTGCAGCAAATGAATTTAGGTATGAGCTCTTATTTTCCTGGTAGTTAGAATTGATTGACTCATAATGTGCTTTATTTGATCATTTAAACAAATGAGCTGCATGTCAGTTCACAAAAGGCCTGTACAGATGAGAGATTGCATTGTAATTGTTAGTCTTAAATAGAGAGCATTAGCACAGATGACAAGCCCGATGCTTTTCCTCCTCTCAAAAACCTTAATGCATCAGAGTGTGCAGTATTTCCCTAAATGCTTCCGACTATAAAAAGTGATCCCTCCTTTCATTTGCTCTTATAATAAGTAAGACTTTTTGGAAAAGTGAGTTAAATCCACAAATGTGTGTTCTAGTACCGTATAATTTGAGATGCTAGGACAGCTTGAAAGGGGATGAGAACCTGCAATATCAGAGATCAAATTGCAGAGAAATGTGTAGTATATGCAGAGAAGGAGGAAGCAAAGAATAAGAGGCATAGAAACATAACCCTTGTGCCTTAGATAGGGAACTGGTTTTCAACAGATGTTTTATAATCCGGGGAATTTGCCACTCTATGTGGCAACATGTCAGGGTATTTTGTTCTTAGCCTGAAGGAGAGTTTAACTTGATATGAGTCAACCTGATACTCTGTCAAATGGGGACCTGATACTTCTATGTCATATGAAGGCTTCTAAATAGAAAAAGATGCAGAAATCAGAGCAGCTCAAAATGTCAAGTCTCATGTTGTGTGTAAAGATGTGTAGGAGAGTTGGGATAAATGACTGTCTGCAGTATTCTTCTTCAGTGGGATATATTATTTGGTGGTGACATCTGTCTGAGTGTATGCTACATTATATGCATGCATGCAGTTTTCCATACTCAGAGAAAACCTGAGAAAAATCAGGACTATGATAACTGCATACCACAGATGTGTCTGCAAGATATCCATGAGCCAAAAAGCTGGCAATGGTACCAGTAGTCAGTAAAGTAGCAATGTGTATCTGTGAACAATGATTTGTGCTGTTAAGTTTTTGTGAAATGTGCTATATATCCTTTTTAATTGCAGCCTACTATTTTTGGCAAGTTCCACTGTGTAATTTTATCATGATCTATAGACTTGAAGTGCACAGGATCAGCCGGACTCTCTGTGTTACCCTCACAGCAAGAACTACAGCTGTGAGCCACAGCTGCTTCCCAATATAGAGAACAGTAAAAAAGCACTGGCAGTATTAAGGGAGACATCACATCTGGGACCATGCTACATTCCTGGCTAAAACTTGCTCATAGTCAGACCTAGGCTAGACCCCACCCATTAAGTGCTTTTATGGATTTATCCAAGTTCATCTTTCCTCCCAGTTTACCCATTTCTTCCCCATTAACAAGAATAAATGTTTGGCAGAAGTTAATATTATAACAAATGGAGAATGCTGGTGTTTTATTTTGAAGAGAGGACCTGAAAAGGGAAAAAGTCCACCTCCAGGTGTGTATTGAATAACACACTAGCACTGTGTAAGTAGCGAAATTCTGAATGTACGGCTCACCAACATCATTAAAGATGGATAACATTGTGCTGTCTGTGCTCCAGGGTGGTACCTTCATGAGAGCCACACCAACCCTACCAGTTGCAGCTCCTCAGTGCCGCTGCCAGTTCTACCCCTCTCTCTCGTGCCAGGATATTGAATTCACCACAGATCCCTTCGTTCAGACCATGAAGGTGATGAGGATGAAGGAGGGAATATATACTCCTCCCCAGCATGAGGGGTATACTTTTTACCCTCTTTTTCACCAGCTTTTCACCCCCTGCAGTAAACAGCAGCTTTCATTCATGATAGATGGGTAGTTGTTAGAAAAAGAAGGAATCACAGTGCTTGGTGGATTTCAGAGCACAGGAATAGTACTTTGCCAGGAATTGTGACATGCACTTCTCCCATAGGAATATTGTGGAGAAGGAGTGATTTCTTGCTCATACAAATAATACACTGGCTGACTTTGGACAGGGAGTTAATCTTTGGGGAGGCTTTTATAGAGTGGTGCTGTTCATGTGTACAGGGCTCTAAATGTTGCGTGACCAACCCCAGTGATGCAAACTTCCTGGAGGAAGGGAAAAGGCTTTAGCAGTGGTTGTATGTATTTGTCAAGATGGATGGAAAAATGTTTTGTTTGACAGCTGTATACACTTAGGTTTTCTGTAGGATGACTTTTTCTGTCTGCACCATGAAGAGGAAAATGCAGTAGAGGGGCAGGCCCTAATTTGTGCCTAGCTTTTCCTGAGCTGTTAACTTGTGTTTTCCTTATGATTCTGAATGATTTTTCTGCTTATTTGTTGACAGTTTTTAACTGCCCCGCTTCCTTTGGTAACATTTCCTGTGGAATGATTTGGGTCTGACTTTTCCAGAGCCCAGGCAGTTTTCTCTCCCAGATGGCCTGTGTTGGGGTTGAGACTTATTTCAAGCCAAGCTTGTGGGATTCTCCCTCAGCACAGTTAAACATTCTGTAACTAGTATGTGTGAACTGATTTTTCTTTTGATTACCCCAAATTCCTAGACATTTGTAGTTGTTTAAATATCCTGTGGAGCATTTACAAGGTGAGATTGTGAACCATAATGGCTCAGACAGTTTCCGATGTGGTCGACTGTATCCTGGCTTGCCCTGTTCCTCGGCTTTTCAGAGTTGGGCAGCGTTGTCTTAGGAGCATAAACTGTTGCACAGTATTGCTGGCACCCTTTTGAGTGGTTTCTAAACTGACGGTATGGTGTGCAATGCATGGCATCTATCAGGAAGAGAAGCTCTTTTTACAAGACTCTTTAACTCTTTTTACAAGGTTAATATTTATGACGTTCATACAGTATATTTGAAAATAGCCGAAACCCCATGCTGCTTAAACAAAACAGGCTCCCACTTCCCCATTTCTCTACAAATACGCTTTTGAATTTAACTTGGACTAATAATGAGATTACTGGAAGTTTCAGCATGAAGGATAGTTTTTGAGAGCACAAAAGAGTAGACTGAAGTGATTTGTGGATGTTATCTCAGCCTTCACTCATGATGCCACTGGTGAAGCACACAAACAACAGAACTGATTTGTACACGGTGCTGAAATGTTCTTGTATCTTTAGGCTCTGGTTGCTCTTTTTTGGCAAGCTCATAATGAAGAAATTAAATTAGATGGCAAACAGTAAAAGGACCTGTCATGTTCCTATCATGTCAAATCTTTGTGTTTGTCCTTTGCTTACCATGGGTTTTAAAACTCCAGTGACTAAATGAATACTGAGTTCTCCCTGCTTACCTTGGTGATGCTTTTTTTTCATTGTCTGAGGCAGCAGTAGGATGTCAATTTCAACCTTTACCTAACAGGTGAAAAAATTATTTTTGTTAGAAGGGGGGTAGCCTACTACTTTTTACCCCGATCAGTCACGTTCTGTGGCTTTTCTACCACTTTTCTCTCTTATAGGCAAAACAAAACAATGAAAAAGTCAAATTATTAATAGGGTGAGGTTGTAGCTATACTACAAGCTGGGCCTAATCTTGATCGTATAAAGTTTATTCTCCTGTGCTTACATGTGTACAACAGAGTATTTCCTCTGGTCTTATTCTCTGATATGCCCTTTATTTTGTCCTTTAATTCACTCCCAGTCAGCAAGTCGTGTCAAAAATTAGTTTGGAAGTATCTATTTTGAATATTAAAGGAAAAGTATTTTTAAAAAGGGAGATGTGGTGGTTAGAAACATATTGTGGGAGATCCTGTGCATCTCAGATAGTTATGTCTGTGAGCTAAATATTTTTTATCATATCAGAGTATAATGAAAATTAGCTTGATAGTATTCCATTAAGACCTGTTCTTTTTTGCTTGAGTGGACAGTGATTTTAATTTAAATAATCCATCATGGTAAAGAAGAGGAACCTAAATTGAATATCCTGTCACAGGATTTATCAGGCAAAAATAGTTGTTTGGACTAGATGTGCCTTTTGAACTGCCCCAGGAAGGGGTTTGCATTTTTAGAAGAATGTTGTCTTTGACTTTGTAGTACAAGCTTTTGCCACTACTTGGAAACTGTTACAGGGAATTGCTACAGACTGGCTTGGCACAGGCTTAGGCTGGCTGGAGTGTGAAGTTTATGCCATCTGAATGTTACCTATGGGGACAAAGTTGAAGCTCATTTGATTCTTTGATAGGACTGTGTCTGTGCTGAGTTGCACATTGTCTGCCCTTCAGGTGTGCCTCACAAGCACACTTGGAAATACCTTTTTCTAAATACCTTGGGAGGTAAAGTCTGCAATTCAGGGCATCCTCGCAGATATCAAAACTTACTTTTATGCTAGAATGCGCCTGTTTTGGGAAAGGACTCCTTGGTTCGTAGAGACTGGAAGCCAGAATTGCCCAGACCGTGGGGACTGTGGATGGTTTGGGATGATGGAGCACTGGCACCACGTGTAATTCCTATGGAGGTTGTCTCAGCCCGAGCAGAGAGGCAGCTCTGTTCTCTGTTGCAGTAGGCTGATAAAGGAATGGTTACTAACTGGTAATAACCCCCAACAGAGCTTTCTGTGCAGCTTCGTGCTTCCTAGTGACAGTAACAGGTACCAGTGCATTCACAGTGTTCCCTCTTTAGTTCTAAATGGTCAAAATACCCAAATATTTTAAGGCCTTATGAATGAAGGCACTTCATTTGATTCATGTTCCCATTTTGCAAAAGCTAAACTGCAAAAATTGCCGACGTTTTCCATTAAGCTGTAATATTATGTCTTTTGATACAATTAAATACTAATTTTTTCATTTATTGTGAGTATGTGTTCTTGTATTGATTTCTAAGACTAAATCTTGTCTTACTCGACTGTTTTAAATGATTTAGCTAATCCTTTTTCAAGGAGGTAAGGAGATGTTTTGTTGTTTGGGGATTTTTTCTGTAATGTGTCACCTAGATTTCTCAGTTGTGCCACTCACTGCACTTGATGCATGCTTGTGATGGGGGGAATTACTTATTTTTCTTGAGTTGCTAGGGGACCCTTTCTAATTTAGCCAGAGCAATTTGAGAAAATGAAAGGGTGCTGACACTGTTGCAGCTATTTTTAATGCAATGGTTATGTGGTGATCTTCCCTACAGACAGATTCCTTTTCTAACATTTTTATCTCATTTACTAGAAATTTCTAAAGTATTGCCATGGTAAATAGCCAGCAACTGGTCTGAAGGACCATATTGATAATAAAATTTGCATTCTTAGCCTTTCCATGGTCTGGAAGTCCCCAAAAGAGCTTCATAGCTATTGCTTGGCCAGTTGGCTTTACACCGTGGGCTCCAGGGTATCTGAGCTATTATTAGGCTCCTCAACAGGAAAAATTAAAGCTGTCCACTGCCTACAGACAGGGAACTTAGAGAGGATTGACCTGGGAGACATTAAAAAGGTCCTCCTTTTGGGGTTAGCTGTGCTGGTGACACACAGCTGAGTAATTTGGGATTTGTCCAGCAGAGGTGGTTTGGGCTGCTGTGAACCACTGAATTTTGTACCTCCTCCTCCCACTGCTATGCAGAACCTTTCCCTTTTGTCAGGGAAGTATGTCAGTCCTTTTTTCTTAGTTAACCAGCCCACCAGCCAGGCCTGTTGCATTTAAAAGAGCTCATCTGTTTGGATACTGGTGGGCAGCATGGCAGGACCCGCCTGAGCCCCATGTTCTCGGCTGCCTCGAGGAGTGGTACCGTAGGGGTGTGTTAAAACACTGTCATTGCCACTTTTAGCCCAGCTACTGTGATCAGCACAACGCTGCTGGCAACAGGAGCCGTCTCAGCTGAGCAAGGATGAACAGGGACTTGGGAGCCAATTTTGCTGACAGCTGTTTCATTTTACAGAAATTTAATTGACCTTGCACTGTGCATACCTGATGGGACATGCAGGAGAAATGCAATGAGAGACGTTCCAAGTAGTGCATTGACCTTGAGATTATTTAATCTGATTCACTGAAGACTGAGGCCAGTTTTTAATAGGAAAACTAAGAATAATAAGGAAGTCTCAGAATTTTTTTTCCTCTAACCTCACCTCTGCCCCTCTTCTCCCTTCCTCTCAAAGATAAATGGCAATTAAGAAAAGTCTCAAGATTGCTCAACACACTTGGCATTTTAATTGGCCTCAAATATGTTTCAATCTACTGAATTTAGAGGTGAGAGCGCCGAGAAATATTTTCCCCCGACATTAATGTACACAGATCAGTACAATTTAATAAACCAGTAAATAAAAATACCACTTGAAAAGCAGTCTGAATTAATCCATCATAGCACACCCAAACTGAGTGAACTATGCTCACCTACAGAATAATGACAAGCACATTATTTTCCTGTAACATATCTGAAACTAGAAGGAGAGCATAACAAATATAAAACCTGTTTCCACAGCATACCGAGCTTTTTGTTAAAAATTAGAAAACCAAGGCTTTATCTAAAATCTGGTTTCAGATATGAGGCAATTTTAGAACAGGCAAAGAAGGATGGAAGTTAGGAAAGGGGAAGGGGGGGGCAGGCATAATAATAAATTTTGTACAACCTTTGTTTTCATGTAATTCTAGTTTAGTACTGATACATAGCCTTGATGAGAGCATATGGGAAAAAGCAGGGATTTCTGACCCAGAGTGTGTCTGATTGCAGGCAGATACTTCAAAACGAAGTTGAGGGATTCTCCCTTGTGGGCATGTAAAAAAAGGTTCCCTCCAAATTTTATCACAGAGATTAATTTAGTGATAAGAAATGAACTTGTCCTGTACTGGCCTCTGCCACTGGGAGCCTTTTGGACACCAAATAGATGCCTGATCTCACTTAGCTTCCAGATAAAAAAAAAAACAAAACCAAAAACAACAACAACAACAACAACAAAAAACCAAAAAAAAAAAAAAAACCAACCACCTAGTGGAAATTATTCTCTCACTCATCTTTGGGTTTTTAGAAAACACTTCTGTTCCAAGCTTTCTTTTTAATTACATGCTGGTTGTTCCTACATTGTGAGGAGTTCTAAGAACCTTGCCTCCTTTGTCTCTCAAAAAGCTCCTTTTGTTTTCTTCATAGTCTCATCTTGTAACCAGCTTCACATGACTGCCATAATTTCTGTGAGCTGCCTTTATTTCAGTCATATGCTGGCTTGAACCACAAGTTGCATTTCCCAAAGAATTTTAGGATTATTTTCAGTTGTAACTTTTTCAGTCAGCCTTGGTTCTTACAGGAATTAATTATTTCTATTGTGGTCACTGTAACTCCTATGTTAATAATTTCAGAGTAGAAAAGAGGCATGTGAATGTCAGAAGTCTAAGTAATGGTGAATCATCCTAGCAAATGCAAATTTGTATGTACTAGCTATTTTGTATGAACAAAATTGCATTTACATCAAAGCATATGTCATTACATCCTGTATCACTAAGGTCTTGTTTGCCTCTAAAAATGCTATAGCAAATAATGAAAAACATGTATTCTTTGTGAATATATTAGTTGATAAAGGTGATTACTAAAGGGAACCTGTTAACTTATCAAAATATCTGTACCTTTTTATGTGAATATGTATAAACATGCAGATGTGTATATATTAATATGTGTGTTTCCATGTTTAGTACACATATTGAGGTACTTAGACATACATGCACATGTTAATATTAAATTTGTAAGTTAGAAACCAGTGCAGTGGATGATCTTAAACAGTGATTGGTATGAATGAGAAGATCTTTGTGTGTGTGTCTGTGTCTGTGTGTGCGGTGAAGCAGAAATGGCTTTTTCCATTTTTGCATGGTTCAAAATAGGATCAAATATAAATACTTCATGACTGGGAAGCCTGTTGGTATGTGCCATGGTGCTGATGTAATACCAAAGCAAAACACATGGAGAGTTGTGGAATTCCCTTTTTTTTCTATATTGAGATCATTTTGTTCTGATGCCTTTGATGACCTTGTGGTTGTGTAAATGCTGTAAGTCTCAGGAAAGCAGAGGCAGAGAATTGCTGTGCTCAACAGCATCACCCTCCAAGCAGTGTGTCCTGTCAGCGCCTGCCTGCCCACTCCCTGGCACCTCAAGCCAGATGAAAGTCAACTTTGTATTAATCAATTAGGTTCTGCATTTGCACCACCTTATTATTAAGGAAGGATTTGTGAATTCTCCTGTTCTGGCAGAGAGGAGTCTCCTGGGAAGCTCAACACCTCAAAGCAGAGCCAACAGTGCTGGTCTGTTACAGACATGTTTGTGATCTGTGAGCTTCTGCATTTATTTGCATCAAATTATGATTTATTTTGTGACTAATCCCTCTGACATCAAGGTAACTATTTGCAGAGAAAGGTACGTGGTTTAATGTGAGCATGGTTGGCAGAGTCTGGCCTGTGGTACTTTGATGCCTGCAACAAAATGCTCCTGTCATCACAGGAGCTGACATGGTGTCACAAACAATTACAGGCTGAGATAAGCTGCTGTCCTGACTGGGACATGGATGATTATTTCTGGAATAGACACAAAGTTCTCCATTGTATGAAATAAAAATGCTCAGGTACTGCAGAAAGATGCTCAAATTTGAACTGTTTTCACTGATGTTTGTTGAGTCTGAGTCTGTGCCCTCTTCTCTCACTTCTTGCTGAGAGCGGAGGACATTGCACCATGAAGTGCTGTCCAAAACTCAAATGGGCAGTGAACAGGTGGTACATTGTCAGGCTATTTCAGATCATGGAAACCATTTGTCCAGTTTTAGATTGCTATTGCTAGCAGCGTGTCTTTTAGTTGTGAGAAAGAGAAGAGGTTATTTAAAACTTACACGACTTCTGTTTGCCTTTCAGAGCATGCCAAGTGGGATTTCAGAAAGAATGCTTGCAGATCACAGGCAGCTTCCCCTGAATCTATTTGATGCAATTCTCATTTATTTTCAATGTGAAACATTGGAAAGAGCTCACACAGCAGTTCAGTTCAGTGAGACATGCACAAATTCATTTTGGAGTGGGTTTGGGGCTCAAGCGCAGAGAGCAAGAGGGATGAAGAGGCAATTCTGATTTCTTTGATGTACTTCATTTATATCGCCTCTCCACAGCCTGCTTCAATGCAGTGTGTCCAAGCCCCCAGGGCTGTGGAGCTGTGTATGTTAAAGCTGGTCACTCTTTCAGTATCTCTGGAGTCGGCACAAATGAGACCAAAGTCAGTGAGGGGTCCTTAAGTGCAGAAGCTGCCCTGCCAAAATATAGCACAATAAATTTGCCAGAAGAAAGGTGATACACAGGGAAACAAGCCCATGGTAATGGCCAGTGGTAACACTGAGTTACCAAGACACCTTTTAAACTTTCTGGAGTATGCTGAATGATGTGATTTTTCAGCTTCTTCTAACGAAGTGGTGTAGCTGAGATTCCAAAGTGGCTGGAGGACATAAGTGGTCAGTGACTTCAGAGAGAAATAGGCAGGAAAGATCTGCTGCTGTGCAGGGACAGCCATATGGTACAGGAACACTTGGGCATCCTCAGGAGAAAGACACTTGGCCTGTAATGTGAGGAAAAACTTTGTCTCACAAACTTCGAGCTTTCTTTGTTCCCCTGTTCACCTGCTGGGGCTGTACAGGACTAGGCACATAATTTCTGCATGAGCTCTGGCACTCGTGTGGCCACAGTCCATTCAGCTCTGATCTGAGGCTGTGCCTGCAAAGAGAATGAAGCAGATAGGCCAGCTGAGCTGTAATGTTCACTTACTGCACACATTCCCACCTTTGCTCTAGAGCTGGAAAGCAAGGGCTTTTCTTGGTGAATTCCTATTTTAAGATTGCAGCATATGTCTTCATCTTATGTTGAGATGCAAACAAGTGCTGTCATTTCTTCCATGGCATTTATTTTGATCTTAATTAAGTTCATTAACATATTTTGTTACCCTCTTCACCTAGGAGTCTCTTAGCTGTACTGAACAGAAAACAAGTTTTCTTCTCAGTTGCTGCTCTCTTTCTAAAGCTCTTGTGCTTTGCCAAGAATCTAATCTATATCAAGTAAGATTTCATGACAAACAGCATCCAACCTGCTAAAACATTCACTGATTTTCTTTACTGTCTTTCAACTTCCTATACTTTCTTGAACTCCTAACTGTCAGAACCCAACTTTAGGGTCAGCTGTCAGAACCCAACTTTAGGGTGCTGAGTGTTACACAGGTTTCTCAAGGTAGGAAAAAGGAGTGAAGATTATGAGATGGTATCTTTCCAGGAATTTGTTACCCATTCTGTCACGTTAGGATTTTCAAAGCCACTGCCTTATTGCCACATAATATATAATGTTGCATTTGTGGATTAATAGAGATTCTTTCCCCCCACCTCTTTCATCCCTTTACTTATCTTTCGCTTAAATTCTTTTGCATATTTTTCACATATCCTTTCACTTACCTTTTTTCAGTAGGTAGCTATTTCAACATGGAATTTTTAAATACCAGCTATAACTTGTTTTCTCTCTCATGTTCTCTGACCATCAGTTTACTCTGCTCACAACTAGTGATTGCATAGTTATAGTTATATCATCTATATTGGGGTGATGCTTAAGAAATCCTTCTATTCCTCTCTTTTCAAAATAAATAACTTAATCTTGAAGCTGTAAATTTACAACTTTGGAATACAGAGGATTGCAATAATGACTGAATACCTGTTGGGCAGAAATATTCCAATTACAGAAGTTGAGTTAATTCAGTTTGATGGATGATAATGCTTCTGGCACTTATCAGGGAAGTAACTTGGTCCCCAGCAGAAATGTCTGTATTTGAATACATCTAAAGCACTGTTATAATACTATTAGAGGGACCTGTTGCTCTGCATTTATTTTTTCCCCAAAGTCTCTCTGTAGATAAAAGAGATGAAGAAGAGAATGGGGAGACATCTGAATTTAAATAGTTGTCTTTTGAAACATAAATGTGTTCTAGTCTTGTGGACATTCTGCTCAAAATTTGGGAGTGGTGCCTTTGTCTAATTATTACTGAAGTAAAAGACACAATTAAAATGTTCTTGCAGGAAACGTGTGCATATATTTTTATACAATATGACGTTATACCTGTCTTGTAATTTTTCCTCTTTAATGTGTGTCAGTTAGGTATTTGGGAGCTTGGAATGGGGATTTTGTGCATTTTTGTACGTGTTTGCTTAGATTTTTTTTTCCTTCATCTGCAAGACTTGTTTTAGTAGGAGGAAATAACTTTATTTTGAAAGAAGTATTAGCGAATTTAGCAAGAAGAATATATTTTTTACAGCTGTATTTATTGCCAATCATGAGATTATATTATTGTGACAACCTTTCAGCATGAGATTTCATCCCTATTTTGGAAGGCAAAGACAGATAGATGGATTTGAAAAACAGTAACAAGAACTCTTCTTCTTTTCTGATTAGATCCTTCAGATGATGAAGCCATTGAAAAAGCAAGTGATAACGGGACAGCAGCACGTCAAGATTCCGATTCCAAACCTGCTGTGAAAAAGAAAAGAAAGCAGGTTTGTAAATTAAACAATTATTTAGCACAAAGGTCATAATGCATAGGGAAACATAATCTGCTTTTTTTCAGTAAAGGGACAGTTTTCTTCATTCTATGTGATATGTTCATGTAACAATTTTTTTGTTTAAATTATGTTGCTTTATTTGGAAGTGATCACGTTCTAGTACACTTCAGTAATAACTTCACACTTGTTTTGTGTGAGCTGAGATTGCCAGGCCTGTCCTAAGATGTGACTGTCTAGTGGTACAAACCTGGATGGTGCTACTGAGTATCCTCTCCTGCAGTCTTTTCCTTTCCCTGCATACCCAAAGTTTGGAAAGCTATATTTATATGTTGTACAGATTCTCTACCCAAGCATGTCCCCAGTGCAAGGTCCAAATGAAAAAGAATTTAGGTCTGCATGGATTGATGTTTTCTTACCCTTGCACTGCTAAGAACTTCATTTAATGCCAGTAGGAACTGTGTTGTTCAGCATTACATGGAGTATGCCAAGGAACAGGCAGCATCACCCCAGTTTGAGGAAAAAAGTCATGTAGAGGTCAGCTGATTTTAAGAAGTCTCTTGTTGGAAGGTAAATTTGTTCTGCCCTCCTCACACCACCCAGGAGAATCGACTGAGTGGCTGTCGGAGAGCTAAAATTACATTGGAAGCTATCTCTCCTTGAAGTTGTGGATATTAATTTTGACCCCTAGGTCAATAGTAAATTCACTCTGTAATGCCTAGGCAATTGCCCAAGTGAAAGCCATTTGCAGGGATGTTCTTTTTTTGTAACAGAGAAGTGTAAACAGCATGGTAGCAATTACTATGCTTTTGGATGTCTTTCCAAAGAGACCAAAGGTGAAGTGATCCAAATATCTGCATTAGATCAGTGTTTTGATTAGGAAGGAGAACCAAGCAATACAGGAGAAAGCTGTATTGCCTTTGTACATGCTCCACCAGGGGTTCAGATGCTGAGGAGTGAGAATTCTTATGGAGCCACTTTTTATCACCATTTTCACTTAGACATTTAGAAGTAGGTTAAGACACTTTGTTTGGAAGGGTTGGTTGACCCTTTTTTTGAGAACATTAGAAAGGATAGCCAACACAAGTTACTTGCCAAGGTGGCCTGGGACTGCTCAGCTGTAGCAGAACACCTGCCACCGGTCTTTCTGCCATATAAAGACTATCAGCCTGCACATTGGAATCAAGTAATTCAATGTTTAGATGTGACACTGCAAGAGGGAAATGCTTTATGGGAGTTCAAAGTCATGGATGGGTTATTGCACATCTTTCAGACATACAAAATGAGACATATTTATGGAAAGCTGGTGATTTTGTAGTTCTGGTGCAAATAACCCATTTTACTCATCCCTGCCTTATTCTGCAATTGACTTGGCAACTTTAAGCCTGTCACGAGACAACCAAACAGAGTTAGGAGCATCTATGTTCCTAGTCTGCAGGCTGTCCTTGGGCTTACAGAGAAATGAATAATCTGTCTCCAGTATGAATGACGCAGTGATGTGTTTACTTTGTCACAAACTCCAAAAGTAAGAGTGTGTGGCTGACCTGGAATGTAAACTTTCACACACATGCAAGACTGTTTTCACTCTGCATTTGAATTTCCCATAACTTTGGCAGCATGTAAAGAAAAAAAGCATGTTAGAAATATAATACAGGAAATATTTTATGTTCTGTGTATGATTAACAAACAAGGAATTTATGACATTTTAGTTCATAAATCAGTGGTCTCGGCAAAAATTTCCTGTTTTCTGCATTTTAAGAATTTCCATGTAAAAATAGCATAAAAACACAGAGCGCAAGGGAGCCGTGTCCAAAACCAGTTGGTTGTCTGCTTTGTGTCTTGCATAAGAAAAGCATGCAAATGACCTTTCCTTAAGGGTGGCATGCAAAGAGCTATTGCATGAGTAGGTAAACAGCTAATGCTTGGATAAGGGTCAGACGTTCAGGTTAGATCAGATGCTGAAATATTTTAGACTGCAGATCATCAAAGACATGTAAGTTTACAGCCATTCACCACCATGAAGTTTCTCTCTTTTTATGTCATTATTTTTCATGTCTGAATAAAGTGGATTTATTATTTCTGGGCTAATAATATACTATGCCTAAATATATATATGTCAAGGTTTGATGCTGGCTAAGCACCAGACGCCCATGAAAAAACTATTCACTCATTTTCCTCTGCCATAGCTAAGCAGAAGAGGGGAAAAGAAAACTTCATGAGTTAAGATAAGGATTAGGGGAAAAAAATTTTAAGGGCAAAACAGGCTCAAAACTTAAACAGTATAAAGAAAATTTATTATTAACAGAATTAGAAGTAAAAAGGGTAATGAGAACTAAAATAAACCGTTAGAACACCTTTCCTTCCCAATCCCTCCCTCTTTCCACCAACTGCACAGGGAGCCATAACATGGGGTTTTGGTCAGTATTTCACTTCTTAAAAGTCTTTCTGCAGTATGCTTAAGGAAAAGAGTTTCTTCTGCTGTGCTGTGGGATCCCTCCCACGGGAGATAGTTCTCTATGAACTTTTCTTGCGTGGTTTTAACTTTCACAAACAGCAGCCTGGCCAACCTGCTGCAGTGTGAATCCTTCCCATGGGTCAAGCAGTCTTCCCACAACTGCCTAGAGTGGGTCATTTTAGTTCATGGGGTTTAGTCTTTTAAGGATGAGCTCTTCTAGTTTGGAAGCAAGGGTTCTCTATATCTGGAAGTGAGGATCCTCTCTCTCTGTTCAAGTTCCTCACTAGATTACAGTTTTTCAGCATCCACGGGCTCCAGTGTGAGCACTGTTCCTCACGGGCTGCGCGTGGATCTCTGCACCCCCCCATGCACCTCATGAATTACAGAGACACAGTTGTATTATCGTCCTCACCACGGCTTGCAGGAGAATCTGATCTCCAGCACTTGGAGCACCTTTCCCTCTCCTTCTTTTCACTGACCTTAGTGCCGCCATGTTGGTTTTCCTCACGTGTCCTCACTTTTCCTTTGCACTCAGACTTGGAAGAAAGTTAGTGTCTGTAGGTTTGTTTGTTCTCAAATTCCATAAATTGAAAAGTTCTTTTAGAGCTTCGCTGCCCTGAAAAGGTTGATTTCGTCTGGGCTCCATATGGGGGATCTGTTCGCCATGTTTTTGTTGCTGGCCACGTGGTCTCTGCCAGCACCACCTGGGCGGCCCCGGCCGCACGGTCCCGGCCTCGGGAAGGCCCTGGCCGCACAGCCCCTGGTGGCCCCTGCCTGGATGGGCCGTGGCAGCCACCTCACCACCCCTCGGGAGAAGAAAAAAGCTCCCCAGTGTTTTTTCCTTTCTTAAATATGCCATCACAGAGGCGTTACCAACTACTCTAATTGGGCCAATAACCTGCCCATCGTCAGAGCCTTCAGCGACTGGCTCTGTGCCAGACATAGAAGTTTCAAGCAGCTTTTCTCCCGCCCCCACCAAAAACCAGGCTGTGTTAAACCAACAAAATATGCAGTGTAAAGGGGGTAATTTTGAGCCTTGCCATGCTTCTCTAAGGAAGCAAGGCTTTGACTACAAGCCTGCTGTGTGCTTCTGTTGCCTGCTGCTGTGTGTTTCTGTGTCTGTTGAAAGGAAGGGTTACATACTGCCTTCAAAAAAGAGGCCATGGCATTTGGTGATACTTTCAAATCTTAGCAGTGAGAAGTTCTTTCTTTTAGAGAATTTTTTTCAGTTGTGTGGCACATTTCATTCTTTTTTCATACAGATACCAGTTGGGAGTGTTTGCACAGAGTTACATAAAGCAATTCACGATGTATAAGAAGGGAGAAATGGGCCCAAAGTGAATGAGTGACATTTTTCAATATGCTGGAAGAGTGGTAGCACCACTGGGATAGGGAACCATCATACTCTACAGGAGGAGAGAGATTCAGGCTGGCCCTTTTCTGACTTTTTGATTGCTTGTAGGTATCCCTTGACTGAAGCAATCCAAAGGCTTGTTCTCTGCATTAAATATGATTTTGAACACAAAATTTATGATTAAAACACCTGGCAAATGGCCTTGAAGTATCTATGGACAGCTGGGATGTGTAAAGGTAGAGCAGAGGGTAGCTCTGTTTCAGTCTCAGTGTCTGGGAATGCTAATGGTAGGGACAGGAATGAAGAAACGTATGGTGGTGTTTTAAAAACACTTGAATCAGAGTCACGACAGAGATTTTTAAAGTAGAAACAAACCAAAAATACAACAAAAAAACTTACATTAACTCTGGAACAATTTTGTTAATTGAAGTGCGTTTCCACTTGCAACCATTCCCTTCATTTCTAGTGAATGTAATCTCTGTTTACACCTGAGAAAATCACAGGGACAGATCTCTGTTGTTGAGGCAAGATATGATCCCTATCACAGCTTCTCATGGATTTTGATGCAGGCTGTGTTACATTCCAGTTGTAGCTGTAGAGTGCTTTGCTGGTGTAGCAAGTCCCCAGCCAAATCTTCTCTGGCAATTTCCAAGTTTCATTTCAATCCTCAACCAGTTTCAAAGCCACTGCCATGCAATACTGCTGCCTTTGCAAGGACAGTGACTGTGGCTGCGGCTGCATCACAGCACAGAAAGCAAGAGGTCATTTATTTGTGTTGAGCACGGTGGTTACCTGTTTTTATAGCTAGTTTAGCCAAGGGAGTGAGGAGGAAAAGAGAAATGTAGGCATAATATGAGCAATTAAACTTAAAAAAAGGCTTCTGATAAGGTTGTGAGAGTTGGAAAGGCAGGAATGTGCTGGGTTGGGTCATTCAGTACCAGTTGCCATGACGCTTCCTTCTGGTAAGATGTGGCAGTGCAAGGAGGGCTCAGAAAGGCCCAGATGCTCTGAACTTCTGTTAGCTTTCCTTTGGCCCTCTTGGCCTGATGGAAGCTGCCTTCCCAAGGGAACAGAGGAGCAGCTTCTCTGGCTTTCAGCTGGGCTCCCTTTCCTGCTGATGCTTTTCTTTCAGGTTTTCCCTAGGGAGGAGTGCTGGATTTGCTGTTCCTGTGTTTTTCAATGCTCCATGTGATGAGTCTTCTCCACATTTTCTCACAAGAGCAGAGTTTTCCAGCCAAATACATCATAGTAGCATGGAGCTTTTTCCTGCAGCTCAGCCTATTTTCCCATTACTCTTCCTCAAGTCACTTATTAAGTTTCAAAGCCTGTCTATGTAGATAAATTTGCATTTCCACGAGGTAGAAGGCCCTGAGAAGGCAAAAGAAAAGAGAATTGCTGTGCTCATAACAAGGGTAGTCTGTGCCTCACTTCCTCTGTTTTGGACAGTTTTAGGTGGCTAAGGACAAATCCCACCCCTGGATTATGTGAACAGGGACTCAGGTACAAATAGACCAATTCAGCCTGTTCACTCAGGCACAAAAGAGGGTTAATGATAGCAGCACGTGTTGGATTATTCTGAAATGCACCATGTCTTTTTTTCGTGTGTGTTTGACCCTGCCTGCTATGAGGAGACAAAGCAAGAATGGGGTAGGACAAATTTGAAACATGTTTTCCTAAATTTTGCATTGCAAGTGTAGAAGGAACTCCAGAGCATGATTGTTTCCAATTAATCTTGCCCTGTTCCATGCTATTTTTTACTGTCTGGATGCTCACCTTAGACCCAGTTATTTTAGAACAGTACTGGCAAAGTTTAGAAAAACAATCGGATGCAATAATAGAGTTTAAAAATACAAATTTAGTGGTAGATTTTGTTCATATTTTCCTCCTGATTTTTTTTAAAGCATCAAAATCTGCTTTTCACCATTTTATAGAATTATGACTACACCCTGAATGTTTCAGTTTTCTCTTCTTTTATTCCCTCTCTTGGTTGTAACAACAATCTCAATTCCAAAATTACTTTTTATACATATAACTGCAAGAATTTGATTCCTTCTACTGGTGGAGAAGTACAGTTTTATTTGTTTTTTCCTAACCCAGCATTATAGTTTCTGTATCTCCTCTTACCCCCCTTGTCTTCCTTTGGTGACTTTTTTTTTTTTTTTTTTTTTTAAATGTGTTTTGCAGCCTACAGAGTGTTTTTTAAGCCAGCCTGAAGAAAAGCAAGAGAGCACTGTAAAGGCAAAGAAGAGGAAGAAGGTATGCGTGTCCTAGAGCATGTTTGGGGACTGGGCACTGCGTTCCTAGACTACTACAAGATGCAGAATGGGGACAACCCTGTGATGATGGGAAGCAATATTGCAGCCTCTTTTAGAGAAGAACAGAAATTCCTAATTTTTAAACCTCACTTGAGATACCTATTCCCAACCTGAACTGTGGCATTATGTCTGTACTGCGCTCAGGGGTTGTATGTCCACACCGCACGTGAAAGTGTTGCACGCCGGAAAGGGTGACTGTACGGAAGAAAGGTGGAACTTCAGTTGCTGCAGAGTCTGACCCATTCCCGCAGTGTGGTCAGGCTCCAGCTGCTGTTATGTCTTTTGAGCCAAGGACTGTCCTTGTTCACTCTTCCCCTCACAGCGTAAGGATATAAATAAATACTCTGTATTGTCCCTCTGGCCATGCTCCATCCTCACCCACAACAACAAACACGCTCTGCAGTCTCGATGGAGATTGTGTGGCACCAGGCAAGTTAATTGTCTTTTGGGGCAGACTGTAAATAGTTGGCTCCCTCACAAGGCTGAGGGGTGGCCTTTATATGTTATGTTAGCCCTCTTAATCATCTAGGGAATGGGTAGTGGGAAGAGTGGGATTTTGCTTTCAACGTGGCTCTGGCAGAGTAAGTACAGTACTTACTCCACTGGAGCCAGAGCAAGGGCATCCCATGGCAGAGGCTGGCAAACCAGCCTAGCGAGAAACCCCCTTCTAAGGCAAACAGCAGCTGCTTCATTACACCTTTGCTTTCAGTGGGCCACTAAGCTGACATACACAGCCTCTCAAAAAACCCCACTAGGAAACATTTATTAGGTTGATCTGTGGCTTCCAAAGTGCTGTCTCCAAAAGTAAGGAAAAGGGGGGAAAGCCCTTTTGCTTTGAAGCATCTGGAATGAATTGGAAGAAAAATAATAAAACTTCCTGCATGAGAAACATTTCCCCACAGCTCTCCTTGAAGGAAGAGAGTTTGCTCAGGTGTCCTTGCTCTTGCTCTTAAAGAATTTCTCGTTTTATCAGCCTTCTCCCCTCCAGAGAGCCATAATTTTTCTGAAGGAATCAAGTGGCCCAATGAATGATGTAATGGTCCTGTGGAACAGTGTCTTACGCTGAATTACCAAGTAAAATGAGCCTGATAATTCTGTCTTGCTGTCTGCTAAATCAGCGCTTCCCAAATGTGGGTCACTTCAGAGGCAGCTTGTGAGGCAGGGCTGGGGAAAAGCATTTGTGATTGTTAGGAAGAACAGTGGAGAGGTCTGGTTGTGGGCCTCACACAGAGTCTGGCTGTGCCGCCCACGGCCTCTGGTCATGCTTTGGGAAGACACTTGTTCCTTGGCAGAAAAATACAACAGTGGTAAGCGAAGGGGAATCTTGGGAAAGAATGCTACAGATTCAAACACTGCAGAAACCTGTGGAACAGCCAGACATCCTCTGGAAAGTCTTCCAGGGACTGCAGAGGGCTTTGCACCATGCCAAAGCTAGACTGAGAGGAAGGCATAAACGCTTCATCTCCATGTGTCCCACTGTCAAAGGTTCAGCTGGGGTCTTGCAAACCCAGGGGTGGCTTTTAGCAGGGGTGAAACAGGCAGTGCCAAAGTGGCAGTGGCTGGGAGGGGCAGTGCCCGCTTTGCCTTTGCTGTTTTGTCAGCCCCCAGATGGCTCTTCCCTGGTCAGCATTCTGCTCCTTATGCTGCTGTTACAGGAGTATTTAGGGTGTATCAGGCAAGAGGGAGAGGCAGAGAGTGGTGGGGAATGGAAGAGAGGAGGGACTGGGTGCTGACATGGAGTGAGGGAATGAATGGATGGAAGAAGGCCTGTCCCCAACATTAAAATTCTTGCCATACCTCTCTTCAAAATTTCCATTGATCTTTGCTGTCCTGGACCTTAGCCTGCCAAACTGAAGGTACCCACCATCCCTCCAAAGCTGCCAAAAATGCCTCCAGATCCACCTCATCTCTGTTAAATCCCACTTTGCCTCAAAAATACTGACCCTATTGCTCCATCCTAACCACACCCTTCTTGTTTTCACTTCTAAACTTATGCTGCTATGTGTCCCCTTGATGACAAGTTCAGCTTGCACAGCTGAGAAACCTTAAGCTGGCTTTTCAAAAACTAAACACATCTCAGCAAGAACAAGAGAGGCATCACATTCTTGTCATTCTCTCCAGACTGCCTCTATCCTTGCAAATTTGCTGTTTCCTTAAATGCTGGCAGATCATTGAGATAATGGGAACCTTAGGCTATTCCACCCACATGCTCCATTTAATTATGGGAAAAATACAGCACCCCTTTCACTTCAGTGAGAATTCAGACCTGTTACTTGGTAACCTGTTACTTGGTAACTTGTTACATATTACATCCGCGAGGTGTAAAACACAATCATTATGAACTCATGCTCAACCTCTAAAAATTAGTAGTTTGTTTTGAAAAATTATACAGTGTGGGAGAACAAAGGAGCTGTGAACTCTTGCTCTTGACCTGTGGTTTTGTTGTTTTAACTTATTTTCATCACCCTGGCATGATACTCTGTGAATATAGCTAACCATCTTCCCTTCCAAATATAGACAGATAGTTACTCTGTTTAAATCAAAAATATAACCAAGTCATATATTATCACTTGATTCCTATTGTCACACCTTAAGAATAATAAACTAAAAATATGAAAAAATGCCTGAATTTTCAAAGTGATACTAAAGGGTAGCAGTAGCAAAATAATAAAAAATAAACAGCTTTCAGTTATGTTTTTATTACAGCAGCATTTCAGGTAAGTGGACAAGATTTTTCATGTTCAGGCTCACAGACCATCTTGTCAATGTATCTCAGCTTGCATCTGAAGTCTGCATTCTCTCTAAAGACTAGGGGAATCTTGTCCCACTGTAAGGTGTTCTTCCAATTAAGCTGTAATTAAACTAATATAACTGTATAAAGTTCTGGAGGAACATTTATTTACAGTGTTGTTAGCTAGACAAAGAGCTATATAGAAATACCATGCTTAACCCATTTTATTTGGATTTTTTTAGAAGAAGATTTCTGATGTTCTGCAAAAATCTGCTCCAAAACCTGGTGTCCCTGCAGATCTACAAAATCTGCTTTCTCAACATTTTGGTGAAAATCGTTCTGTGATTGAAATAGAGGAATTAAAGCTGCCAGGTAACTTATCCTATATTTAATAGATAAATAATGGTTTTTTTCATTATACTATTGACTTCTTTTTCTGCAGAAGAAAAAAGGTTTTTATGACAGATCTTGAGTTGTACTTTTTGATGAAAATATTTTCTTGTATTTATATTTTACTGTATATTGATTTGCTCTTTAAGTTGAAACGTTAGTTTCTTCGGAATAAATGTGAGGTTTCTTGGAGTTACGGAAATGAAACCTAGTTTAAATGTCTCTTTTTATTGTAAAGTTTTCATTTCTGGAGCTCACTTTTCTGATAGAAATTTTATGATTCCTAATAGTAGCTCCCAAGATGCTACAAGACATGTATTTTGTTCCTGGGATTATCTGAGTCAATCCAAATGCATAATAAGGGGCTGACAGAAATAGACAAAGAAATAATGAGGCATCATTCTCATATGGGTATGAGATGTTGAATGCAATGGTTTCTCAGGGAGTGGATTGAATTGAGGTGGTAATTTTGGTCCATGTATGAAGTGACCAAGTTTTAACCATGAGGACCCTCTTTGTTCCCCGTATCCTGCCTCCAGTTAAAAGCCGGATAGAAAAGGCAAAAAACAGGACGGAGCAGGCTTAGCTTCTGTCACTTGGAGATTCCATTGGAGATGATGGCAACGTTGAATTTCACTGCCTCCTACTGTGCAGACAGAGACACTGTCCAGTGTTTGTTGGTAGTGCGCATGAAGAGCAGCAGCCTGATAACCAACCTGCACTCACCTTTGGGACTCCTTGAACTGTCAGTGACCTGTGCCCAGTGTAGAAACCTACTAGTACAGCAGTGCTTTTTCTTTTTTAATGCATAAGCCTGTCTCTCTAGGTATATGTGCTCTTCCTTAAGCCCCATGATTCTAGGTGGACCCTTCTTTATTTCTATGGGGTGGGTTCAGCTTTGTAACTGACTCTAGAAAACCTAGAGAAGTCCCATATAGATTTCTTTGAAAAGCTTGTTTTAAGTATTTTTTGGCATATAAGGTTTTTAGGGAATAATAAATATCTTTGCTTTCTTTCTTATTAAGAGCCCTTTGGGCTATTGAAATGACCCATTTCCATATGGGTTGGATGGAGATATTTTTCCTTAATTTTTTGGCTGGGAGTTGAAGACTTAGAGTGCCAAGGAATTTATGGACTTGTACAGCTGTCAAGTCATTCATGTCAAAGCACTAAGTGAATAACAAGCAACCACTTTGGAGTTGTGTGTTCCTGTTCACTGACAAAGTGCAGAAGGTCAGGGTTGGTCAGAAAGTCAGCATGGTCTCTTGCTGCAGTCTGGAGCTGTGTGTTTCTTCCCCCCTTTTGGAAACTTCCATTTAAATCTGTTGTAAATACTGCAGTGTTGCTGGACTGTTGGTGAGGAGTCAGCGACTGGAGCTGTGTCCTTCAGAAACCACCTCTTGAATGGTCAGTCTTTAATGAGGCCATGTATTCAGAAGATCAGCCCCTGCCCTTCCCCACCAGCATCAAGTGCATCTTTTAGACATGATTTGTAAAGTAAATCAGCTGCTGATCCTTCCGTTGTACATATCATTTCATTTGAAGTCCCAGTACATGTCAGTCTCAGGATTTAATAGGAATCAGTGCAAAATAAAAGTTTTTAGCAAGACAACACCCACTAAATGAAAGATATATTAATGGAGAGTAGCTGTGCTCAAGGAAGTGCACAGACAGGACTTCAGCCGGGCATTAGCTACAAACCAAGTTTGTCACAGTGTCTGTTCCCATGAAGATCATGGATTGATGCTCTCAGCACAAACACAGTGCACCATCCATGTGAACATGAATAATGTCTTTGAAGAAACCTCTTTAGTTTAGAAAATATATCAGCAAACATCCATGGACACCCTGAGGGGCCGTGCTTCATGCAAGATGCTGACAAATATGTAAGTCTTTAAAGACAGAATTGTTAATGCTCTGCAGAAGCACATTGTTCCATCAGGCAGAGAGCCCTTTACAGCAGTGGCAAGTGTTCAGACCATCGAATTTTAATCACCTTTTTAAGAACTCGACTCTCTGTATAGACATGAGAAAGGACCTTCCAAAGAACCTGTTAGGATCTTCATTGCCATTATATGAACTTAAATGGCATGTCTGCCACAGACTGCTTTTAAAAGACTTCCTAGTTAACATAGTGACCAGGGAAAAGGAAGTCAGCAGGAAATGGAGGAATAGAAAGGCACTGAAATGAGTGTAGGTGTTGCCATTAGGGTCTCTGTAGTTAGGTAGGTTACCACTATATGAAAGGCCGGAAAGTGAACAGTCTAACAGTGTAAGGCTTTTGGCTGAGGCTTGATTCACTGTGGCAAAGACATATGAAAACTTTTTTAAAGCATGTGATCCCACCTGTACAGCAGCCCTGTGTTCAAGGTTTCAGGATGGGAGAAAAGAATGGAATTGCAATTCAGAGATGTTACCTTCATTGATTTAACCCATATAAAGTTTCTTTTACATTAATTTTTGTTTCAGAAATGGTAATTTATTGATGATGGATCTTACGAAGTTGGAATTTCATCAATATAACTAGTGGTTATGCTGCAAACATATATTCTTCCTTTGCTGTTAAAATACATCAACAAAGATATTTTTTCCTTTATGTTTTCAGATTCCTGTTTTTTGCCAGCCAATGATCTCAGCCACAGTTTTTCTTCGTACCTGAAGGAAAGTGAGTTAAAATGTTGGTCTGGGTGAAAGTTGTGTGAAAAATATTATTAAGACAGTATCATTGCTTTTTTTATATGTAGTTCCAAATATTGTTTATTATGGAATATTAATCACTTTAAAGCTTTTAAATTTTTTTTCATGACAGGTCTTGTTTTTCTGGCTCTTTTTTACTCTATCACTTTTTTTTTTATCAAAAATGTTCTAGGTTTTCTTTTAATTGCTAGGGATTATTTGTCAGTAGTTTATTGTGGCTTCATAAGTAGGTGTATGTATTACCTTACAATAAAAGTCCTGCAGCTGTCTGCTGACATGAACCAAGAGCATTTTTATTCTCTTGTATATTTATATAGAACTTCTGGACTGGTAAATATTTCTTTGCAGTTGATTTTCTCTGATACAAAGTGCCATATGTGGCAAATGACGACAATGTGTTCATCGCCTTAAAAACTGTTGATTATTAATGCTTATCTAGTTTGTTCAGTTATGTGATATTTCTGTATTTTATTTATTTTGGGCATTACATTTTGCAGTTTCTCAGCCATGACTAAATGCAGAAGTGTTGCCAAAGTTCCAGACCTCATAGGAGTCAGCATGTGTGTTCTTGCTGCTGGCTACCATTCATCATGTACTCTAGTAATTTAAAATTGTGGCATGTAGTACTTTCTGTGTGTGTACAAGTGCTTTTCCATTGCAGTCTGTCCTAAGTGGGCGAAGCTCCGGAGAAACCACAAGGAGAAGAAGTCAGTGGTGATGCTGGTTCTCTGCAGTTCTGCCCTTCGCTCCTTGGAACTCATCAAGTATGTCCACAGCAAATGTTTTGTTGAGGTTGGCATTTGGTCAGGAGTTTTGTCTTGGAACCACAGGCAAAAAGGCAAAACTGGGACACTGTCCTCTGCTAGCCAGCAAATTCACTGACTCAAACTGATGCAATACCCCTTTGTTCTTTAAACTCTGGGAGTGTGGTGTTCGGTTTTGGACTGAAGTAATGCTCAGTACTTGAGTTGCATGGGAAGTGTTACTTTTGTTAAAAACCAAAAATAAAGTGTAACCAATCTGGGGGAAACACAGAACATGTTATCCTTGGGAACAGAGTAAGCCCATAAAGCATCATGATCCACCACTAAAAATCATGGCTTTGCACCAAAGGCGAGGACATGGCACTTCAGGGTCTCATGTGCCAAGGTGTGTCTGGCCTGAGTACTTCCAGATCTGTGTCAGTGTTCTCAGTTGGTTCAGGCTGGCAAAATTGCTGGGCAGAGAAGACAGTTTTCAGTATGCCCTGTCCTCTTTTTACCCCCTTCTCTATCCTCCCCCTTCTCCTACCAGAAGTTTTGATGACTTAGATGAATTAATGTATACCTCACAAATTTCATGGTTGTCTTCTGTGTCTTCATCGTACTTCCTGTGATTATCTGTCAGTACAAAATGCATGGAGAATTGGGAAGTTTGATTCCATGACACAGATATAAGCATAGATAAGGCAGATAAGTGCCAGTCATGCACACAGAGACTAGCACCTGAGGAGGTTTAGATGTATATAAACCTTTAGCTTTGCAAATTAAAAATTTGGTGCACTGCAAGAAGCATGCAGAGCAAGCTGTCTTAAATGACATTCGGAAAATACTGAATATGTTGTCTCCTGTTTGATGAATACAGAACATAGAGTTGTTACTCTGTGCCAAAATGGAGTGTCAGAAAAACAAGTCAGGGTTTCTAACAAATGGGTTTTGGTTAACTGCAATTTGGACAATCTCTGCAGTAAAGACAGTGGCAGCCTAGGTTTTCCCAGCAGCCACACTGCAGGAAGACTGTAAAATACAGATTGGTCCATACACAGATCCTTCCTTTTGTGCACACACACTCATATTCATTAATGCCTCTATCTCAGTAACTGAATTATTTTTTAATTCGGATTTGGTGATTAACCAGTTTTGAACTAAGCTAGCTGTGAAAGCACAGGCCATATTATTAAATATTATCTGAAAAGCTATCTAAACAATATTGCCCCCTACTGATACCTTCCATTGTGTCTGTCCAGTTGTTGATCTCTGTTGATAAATAGCAAACAAGAATGTACATAGTGTTCAGAGTACAACCAGCGTTCACTGGGGGACTGTGTGTGTCTCAAACATATTGAGAAATGCCAGTTAGTTTTTCTTTCTTCATGTGTGGTCTTAAGCCCAGCCCTGATTCTTGCCTTTCATTGTTCTTTTTTTATTGCTAGGTCAATGACAACCTTTAAAGGAGACTGCAAAGTCCTCAAGTTGTTTGCAAAGCACATAAAGGTAGGGAATTTTAATAGAGCAAGTAAACAGCTAGTGTGATACCATTTTCTTTTTAAATCCTTTGGCAGTAGTGCCTTTCATACAGTGTTCATATGAAGCTCCTTCCTTTACGTTGTGCTTCCTTTGGTAACCCACTGCTGCAGCGTGAGGAATTTCACTAAGCACCATCTCCAGTAGCTCTGGTGCAACCTGTGCAGAATGTAGATGCTTGTGCACTTGCTGAGCTTGGATGTTCCATACTCCCATGAAGTGCTCATTCAAATGCCAGAAGGCTCACACACATCGGTCTGTGGAAGCAAACTCTACCAGCACCCACATTCAGATTCTGGCAACTGAATGCCTGGATCCCCAGTATCCATACCATAAAAAATTATGGGGGTGTTGGGAGTAATGAGTAGACACTTGGCCTTTGATGTAAATGCTGTCAAACACACAAATGTCATTTACTTTATTTAACCTTTTTCCAGTATCTTCATCTTGAAGGACTTCAGTGTTAATTCAAGTTATTCAGTTTTCCAGAGAATTTGTTTAAATGCTGAAGGAATCTTACTGTTCTCACCTCCAAAAATAGTTGGTGCAATAGCAGATTTTCAAAGTTAAAAAAGATTGAACTTCTAGAGAAGTGTGATGCCCAGCTGGCTTGTTATATTTCTTAAACTTTCTTCCAGATATAATCATCTGACAGTTTGAAAGACAAATATCGTTTGTTACTTGATGGTGTTCTAGAAAGAAGTACAATGATATCTTGAATTTATTTCCAGCTCCTTGAGAAGAAATTTTAAAACAACTGTGGGTTTACTGTGGTTTTTCTTTCTCTCTTCAAATTAGATAAAGGAACAGATCAATATGTTGGAGAAAGGTGTGTTCCACATTGGGGTTGGAACTCCTGGGAGAGTAAAGGCACTAGTGGAGCAAGGTAGGAGAACAAGGAGGGTTTCCTCCCTAGGTATCTTATGTTTGATCTCATGAGAAGTGAAACTTCAACTGGTTTTTTTAGGTTGACATCAATATGTAGATTTGGGTACAAAACTACGGTTATGTCAGTCAAAACAAGGTCAAGGTTCTAGTACTTTGTTTTATGATCACTTTAAGCTGGCATAAGCCAGTATTAGCAGAGAAAGGCAGAGTAATGCTTCCTTTCACCCGCCAGTCAGTGCTTGCTTATTCCCGCTTCGTGCTCCCTGTGCAAGCCCAAGAGTCTGTTTGGCAGCTCAGTGAAATTACCCCAATTAAAACAAAACCAGTGTGCACACAAAATCGGGCAATGAGCAGGCAGAGGTGGGGGACTTCCTCTTTTGGCAGGGATACTGATTTATGCTGACTTGAAAGTGATTGCAAAACCATAGTGTGAGATTTAAAGCTCCAGGAAAACAAACACTGCAAGTGGATCAAAAGGAAATAATGGCAGAAGTCACTGTATCATATGTCACTCTGAGCTCAGTGTAAACTTTTGTGAGGGGTGGATGAAAGATCTGCTTGCTGATTTGATCTTATTTCTCATTTGCCTATAATAAAATTAATTCTATAGAAATCTCCTTTTCTCTTCCCAGATTTTGAGTATTTTTACTTACTCAGTAGACAGTATGTACACAAAGAAAAAGAAACAACAAAATGACATGATAAAGCGATTCTTTCCATTCCTCTTATGCAAGACACTGTCTTGCTCTGACTGTGGTCTCTTAGTCAGGGACTGGCTGTAGATTGGGACTCTACTGTTCCTTCTGAAAGGGTACAGGAGTAACATAATTTTGTTGCTTCCACCAACGTTAAATTGTCAGTGCTCAGCACATCAACATGAGGGTGGCGAGGCACTCGAACAGGTTGTCCAGAGAAGTTGTGGATGCCCCATCCCTGAAAGTGTTAAAGGCCAGGTTGGATGGGGCTTGGAGCAACCTGGTCTAGTGGAAGGTGTCTCTGCCCACAGCAGGAAGTTTGGAACTGGATGATATTTAAGGTCCTTTCCAACCTAAGCCATTCCGATTCTCTGTTAGGTGGAGGCACCTAATGGCATGGACACAAGGTGTGTCATTTTATCCCAAGCTCTAGTTCTGTTTTGACAGTTTAGTGTTGCAGTGCCAGGTCACTTAGAGAAGGGAGAGGAATCAAAACTGATGCCAAAAAATGGTGGGCATCATGTAGAAGACCAGGGAAAAAATAAGAGAACAGCTGAAAAGCAAGTTCAGAAAGGACCATTTTTTTCACCACCATTTATTTGAAGGATAAAGGAATTCTTCAGCAGCACCACTGACCTGACTCATATTCACATAGCACCAAGTCCTGTAAATTGCTGAACACTGCCTGTTCCTGTTAGTATAAATTTTCAGGTTAGGGTGCTTGTAACTTACCAGTGACATCAGCTGCGGAAATTCAACTCCTGTGGTTTCATCGAGAGGAAGCTTGAGGAATTACTTTCTGGCAGGATGTTAAGCTCTTGACAAGTCTGGCAACAGTAGTTGTTCTGCTTTTGTGTTTATCTGCCAAAAAGGCATGGGATTATGTAGCTAACGGAGTTTGCAGTGTCAGTGCATTAGTTTTCCAACCAGCAAATGTAGTACTTAAGTGTTCAAAGATTAGTTTCCTTGGAAACAGACAGCAAAAGATGTAAAAGCCAAAAATCATTTTGATAAGCACATGTCATATTATCTTGGTAGTGAAATTTTTGTTGCCTTTTTAGATGGCCTGTGCTTGAACTCTACAAAATATATGATTCTGGATTGGAACTGGAGAGATCAGAAACTAAGGAGAATGATGGACATCCCTGAGGTATTGTATAAGCACCTGTGTGTATTATATTCTGTGTATTCATGACTTTTGTTTCTAGTTCTCAGGTCTTGATCAGTAAAGTTTTCTTTCTGTAAAGCTGTCTTTAGTGGTATAGAAACACAAAGAAGTCAACATTGACTGAGAAGTCTGTACTCTCAGGCCTCAAAATTATCTCCTGAAAAAGAATTTTTCCTTCATTGCAAGTCACAGCTGTGGCTTCTATGGTTGTGCTGTGAGTTTCCCCTGGTTATGCTCAATGGATGTTCTACCTGTCCCAAGGAAGTTCCCTCAGTAGGAGAACTTTGTACAGAGTCCTAGACCTCAACAAATGAGAGACATGGTTGTAACCAACTGTGTGAAATTTAACAAAGGGAAGTGCCAGATTCTGTGCCTGGGATGGGACAGGCCTGGATGTACAGACAGACTGGGGGATAAAAGGCTAAAAAGCAGTACCATGGAAAGGGTCCTGGGGGTCCTGGCCTAGGGGAAGTTGAACATGAGCCAGCAGTGCCCTGGCAGCCAGGAGGGCCACCCGTGTCCTGGGGGCATCAGGCACAGCATCGCCAGCCGGGCAAGGGAGGGGATTGTCCCGCTCTGCTCTGGGCTGGGGCGGCCTCACCTCCAGTGCTGGGGGCAGGTTTGGGAGCCACAATATAAGAAGGATACAAAGCTGTTAGAGAGCTGCCAGAGCAGGGTAATGAATATGGTGAAGGGTCTGGAGAGGAACCGTATGAGGAGCAACTGAGGTTGCTTGGTCTGTTCAGCCTGGAGAAGAGAAGACTGAGGGGAGACCTCAGTGCCGTCTGCAACTTCCTCGTGAGGGGAAGAGGAGGGGCAGGCACTGATCTCTTCTCTGCAGTGACAGGACCTGAGGGAATGGCCTGAAATTGAGTCAGGGGAGGTTTAGGCCAGGTATTAGAAAAAGGTTCTTCCCCCAGAGGGTGGTTGGGCACTGGAACAGGCTCCCCAGGGAAACAGTCACAGCACCAAGCCTGACAGAGTTCAAGAAGCGTTTGGACAATGCTCTCAGGCACATGGTGTGACTCTTGGGGTGTCCTGTGCAGGGCCAGGATTTGGATTTGATTCTTGTGGGTTCCTTCCAACTCAGCATATTCCATGATTCTGTGAAAAGTTTCCTCAAAAACTGAACAAAACTATGGACAACCATCTATGTTTCTCCACCTGAGAGTAAGATAGCATCATGTGAGTAAATCTAAAGACAGTTCCCTTGTTTTTTTCTTTTCTTTCTTTTCTTTTTTGTTTTTTTGACAAGAGGTAGGGTACAAACAATTTCAGCCATCCATCATTTGTACACTCCTCCTAAGATAGTTCCCAATTCTTTTCAGTTCTGTAATCCAGCTTTCATATTTATTGCTGTGACAAGCAATGTTTACAGTATGTTGTGGGGCATCGCCTATTTTTAGCCAGATGAAGAGGAAGATTCCTCCATTAGTTCTTGTTAAAAAGCTCCCAATTTCCCACACAGTGCCTTTAGGTTTTGTACATTTAGAGCAGGCCCATACGTGGAATCTCCAGGGGAAAGGACTTTTTTTTGTATATGGACATTAAGCTGTTTCACAAGTGAAACAAATTATCAGTCATTAATCCATCTTTGTACTTGTCTGAGTATTTGAATGTGCTGTATTTTGCAGCCCCGCAAACACAAAACAAAACAAAAAAAAAACAAACCACATTGTAGAAATCAAGTAGCAAAAATACCTGCCTTTGCTTTTTTGGAGGCAAGGAGGCTCCCTCTTGTGGTAAATACATAAGGCTTTTTTTGTATGGTACTTGCACTTATCTGTTAGTTTTTTAAAGAATAGAAAACATTAAATCACAGACAGTGCAGTACAAAATCACAGGCAATACAAAAGGTGCTGATGGCAGTGGGATGGATTTCTTAAGTCATCTGAAGTCAATATCCATGAAGTAGACCATAGATGATCCACCTCAAAAAAATGAAGATTATGTTGCTAATATTTCAGTTTGGGCTATTGCAAACCTGAACTAATCCTTTCACTCATTGTAGGCAGCATCATAGCAGTTCTGTGTATCTGTCTAGGAATACAGGCCAAAAAATGGGACTCCAAGCCTATTTTACTAAGGCAAAATCCTAAGGCTGTCTTAGCATAAAGAGTTAAAGCTTAGTTCAAGTTAAATCCAGGTAAGTAAGAACATTACACTGTCATATATTATGTTAGGGTAAGCAACAGATATTTATGTGTGATTACAGAATAGTGAATATGTAATTACAGAAAAGCCTTCAAACTGCTCTTGACTCAAGTAACACATCATAAAGGAAGGGTTTTGACATCTTGAGCTTTGTAAGTGGAGTATCTTGCAGGTATTTATCCCACTGCAGACATCAGGCAGATTCCTTACAGTTTTGTATAAGGAATGTCAACAGTGAAAGATACCTAAATAATGTTTTGGTGATAAGGCATCTTAACACCACATATAAACCAATGGGATGTTCTAGCAACTTGTGAGCTTCAAATGTGGAATACAGTCTTAGACAGCTTTTCTAATTGTATAAAAGATGTCAAATACATGCTATGAATATTCATAAGTTTTCTAAGAGAGAGGAAATAGAGTACCAGAGACAATTTAGAGAATTGGCTGTTTGATGTACTTTCACCTGTGTTAGTTATGGAGGCAAAATCGTACACTTAAAATTAGAAACTCAGCATACTGGCCAATTTTCAGTGTAAACCTCAATTGTCAATAATTTCTTTGCATACTTAAGGTGCAACATAGCTAAATTTCATTGTATTTACACCAGAAAGCAAGAACAGCTGGAAGCACGTGCCCTTTGTACTTGCTGTTTTTGTAGTCACCCGATGTTCAGTGGAGAATTATGTACACAGTGGTATATTCTGATAAATATATGAATTAAAAAACACATGGATCTTCCCACGTGACAGTTCTGTATCCCATCATATCCACACAATGGATGGTGCCCTGATCCACTGCTCTGTCAGCTGCCTCAGCATCTCATTAGTTAATGCTGTTGGATATTTTCATTCTCTGTCTCCTGCTTCATTCATACTAAGCAATGGAGAGAGAATGAGATGAAAAGAAAGCTCCCAAAGAAACCACAGGAGGAGTGAATGAGTTTATCAGACTTTGTCTTGGCACCCTGGAGTTGTAGTAAAGCACAAAGGTCTAAACAAAAATGGACTGTATACTTTCTGGTCTGACCAAACGACAAGGTTCCTGCTTTGAAAGCTTTTTCTGCAGAGCAGGATGGCAATACAGAGCTGTCTCAGCTCCTCAAATTACTTGTTTGTAAGGTTCAAGTGAAGTTTTTTTCAACAAAGCCCAATATTGTATTGTCTGCAAACAGTACACACACCAAGTCTTCAGTAAATTTGAAAATATGAAAAGTTTAAGTTTCAGACTTTATGAAAATAAAAAGGTTTGTGAGAAATGGACTTGTGATAGAAAGACAACTGTTTTCACCTTCATGTAGCACATCCAGTGTGAAATTGAGGCTGGCCAGGCTTTCTCACATCATTTATTCCTCTGCAAAGTGGAGGCACAGAAGGATATAATCCTGAGAGAAAACCTGCAAACAAGTTATTTGTAAGTGGTAAGAGGGAGCTATAAGGAAACTCTGGACTAACCATGATGATAAAAAATCTTGTGTTCCCTCTGAAATATGTAGTCAATATTTACTCTCTAATACATTTGTTTTATCTTTAGATAAGCCATAAGCTACAGCCATGTCAGTGTCATAAACCAAAGTACATTGTATGCAGCACTGGCAGACCTGACCTTCATGCTCATTTTCATTCAGGTGTCTCAGACACAGGCTGTGCCTGTTGTACTGCCCTTGATCCACTTTATGCCAGTTGTTACTCTGGAAAGTCCTGTAGGGATTCTGTAGCCCTTTTGCAGTGGCATGCTTTATCAACTCTTTGCCAGTGACAACTCTTCTGTAGCCATGCCAAATGGGACTTCAGGACTGCAGGTGAAAAAAACTGTGTGTTTTAAAAAATGGAAACATTCTAGAGGACCTTATATAGGAATGTCCTCTTTAATTTCTAGTCCTGTAGTAAGGTGCCTGAGTAAATAAATAATGGTATCATTATCAGTAACTTCTTGTGCTTTCTTTGATTTTTGTTTTCTTCAGATAAAGAGAGAAACAGTTGACCTACTGGAGAAGAGTATTATAAAGCTGTGCAGAGATGGATCTGTGAAGCTGGGACTCTTTTAATGAGTTTACCAACAAAGAAGTAATTTGCAGCTGCATTTTACTATTATCCTGTCTGAACTGAATTTTGACTTTTCAGAGGTTTCTCAATACAGAATGCACATTGCAACTTTTTCTGAGCTTTTTTCTTTTAATAAAAACCCAGAAGCTTTGTTTGTAGTTCTAGTATTATATTTATTGCAAGAACAATGTCATACTGAAATTAGAGTTACATTGCTTTCACCTGCTAGATTTACTACTATGTGTCAGTACTGTATGTCACTAGTAAGACTTTGAAGATGAGCAAACATGGGTGTGAAAGTCTTTTCACAACTCAATTTTCTGTTCCCTCTCTGTGCTGTCCCAAAGGAGAGTTGTATTTCTCTCACAAGAGTGGTATTCTAGTTCTTTCCCTTGGGGGTCTTTGAAAAAATTGTGTGAATTTCAGTAATAGGTCAAAAAGGTACTTTTCACTTATCTGTTCTAGAGCTGGCCAAATGCTGGGTTTTGCTTTTACATGATAAATTATCTGTATATTATACTGAGGTTTTATTTTGGTTAAACTGTTAAAGAGTGCAAGTATACTTATGTTTGTCCATTTAAATTAAAAAGAGGTGATCTCTGGGTGATTCTTTTGTCATTGTGGAGAGTAGGGAATGGATGGATTCTTCTTCAGAGAACGAGATGAAAAGAGGCAAGGAAATCATCTTGGAAAATGTATCTTGGAAAAGCCATTGATCCAAATTGGGTATTTTAAAAATGAGTTGTCTTTCTGTGATAAAGAACACACAACCTCTTTACAACCTTTAACCACATCTCAGTCAATAGCAATGACTGTGATAGGTTAAGAAATTCAATTCGGTCTTCCAGAGCAATGTTTTCTGTCCAGTGCTGTCTCAGCACCTGCAGTCCTCCCCAGTGGAATCCAGTGCAACTGGAGTAGAACTCCTCTCATTGTATGCCATGCCTGTTAGCTGGGCAGCTATGGAAGTGAAGGGAGAAGAAATAATGCATCTGAAATGACACAGAAATTCCAGTATAGCTGACAGTATCCCTGGAAATGAATAAGACATAACGAATCCTACTGAGTTGTGGGGCAGGAAAAATATATGTAAGCTTTTCCAGGAGGAATGAACTGGACACCCTGATCAAAGTACACAATCATTTGATTGGTACAAGCTGATCATGGAGATCCAGGCAAAATACAGAAAACAAGGAAGAGAGAGATCTAGTTAATAAGTAATTCTTCACCATAATGCAGGTTTGAACAAACAATACAGTCTCCCAACAATAAAGACAGTACCTCAGCTGAAACACTCTCCAGCACAAGGTTATTATTCCTTTCTCTCACCAAGAAGAAAATGAAAAGCAAGACCAGTTTTCCTCCCCAAGAAGGAGCAGCACCTCCTTCCAGATGTCCGGATAACACTGCATTCAAACAGCAGAGGCTGCCAGCTTGGAAGCCCCAGCTCACCATTGCATCTGTGCTCTCCAGCTTCTTTCTGACAGGGGCATTCTGCCTCACTGTGGGAGTCTGTCTTGTCCTGTCTGCAAACAGCGTCAGAGAAATCCAGGTTGGTTTGGGGGTGCTGTTCTTTGATATTCTGTGAAGAAGAAATCAGGCCAGGTTTGGAGGGAAAGGGCTTTGAGTTTTTGCTTCTGAATAAAGAGAATAGCAATGGCTTTATGCCTTGGACATGTGTCCAGCAGCTGGTGTTCCTGTGAAAATCTTCAGGGGCAGTTGGTCATCAATAAAATCAGAGCACTGGGTGATTAACTGGGTGGTAGTATCTAAAATATGGGTAATAATTACTGCCACTGGCTGCTAATACCAAAATGTTGTCATTGTTTTCTGGGATTTTGAAGGGAAATAAGCAAATCCCTCTGAGAGTGTTTGGCACTAGAAGAACATACATGTTTGCTGGGGCAAAATCTTGAAATACAGAGAGACCTAGTATTTAAATCCCTCCTGCAGACAAGGTTATTCAGACCTGTGGTGTTGTGAATAGATTCCTGTTAGGAGCCAACACTCAGCACTACACCCAGGCTGTTCAGCAGGGGTGGGCCATGATGCCCATGGGGATTTGTCAAGCATTACTTGGTCAGCCAGTCCAAGGTGCAGGAGTGTTCTTCACTCGGCACTCCTTTGCCGAGGAGCAGATGTGAAAGTTCTGCAGCAGTCATCAAAAGGCTCTAAACCAGCTTTAAACTGGGGATAAATTTTGTGGTTGTTCACTGAGGCCAAGTCCTGACTCTCTGCCTCTTCATTTTCAACAATGTTTTTGGCAGTCCAGAGTCACTTAAAAGAGAACTGCTCTGAGAAGTCTTGGAGGTAAAACACTAACCTTTTCCTATGAGCATGTCCTTTATTACAATGTATTTGCTTGTTCACTTCTCTGACAGATAGATTATTCAGATAAATGCTCAGATTGTTCAAAGCTCCGTGAAAATTCCTCTAATTGGAATAAGGAATGCCACTGTTCTGTTAATTTCACGCTAAAGGAAGATATATTGGTAAGTGAGCGCAAGACACCAACTCAAGTTGCTTAGTTACCACCTGTTACTTATATTCCTAAATGATAAAAGACACTAACTCTGTTCTGTAGAGCTCCTGACTAAATTTGCTTTGTATGTTTCAAAGCATGTAATGCTGAAAATTTTACACTTCTGCCTTTGTTGTTAATTTTGGTATTTATAACCAAGACCAGGCTCCTTGGTTGGGATATGTCCAAGGAGGAGATGGGGATGGATGGAATGGTGTTTGATTGTGGAGGTGACTTCCCTCTGTATCTCTCTCTTGAGTCAGTGGCAAACCCTTGCCCTTGGCCTGGGGTTGGTTGTTGCTGCCCTGCTAAGCTCTCAAGTGAGAAGGAAATCTGAGGCTCTGACCACTTTACATAAGCAAACCCCTGTAGTCATTTTTACAAGGGTTGTGCTGCTAATCCCCAAGGTCCTTGAAATAATTCAAGTCTAGAATGTGATTCTGAAGTTTCTTTTGGAAAAAGTATCCTTCATTTCCTGTCTTAAACTACCAGGTCATGTTGTTGAGACTGTTAAAATGCTTCATGTTCTGCCAAAGAGATCTTATACTCAGTACTGAATAAACGATCCCTTAAAATCACAGTGCAATTTAAAGTCACTTTAGGGTTCTTCAGTATTGAGGAGGCTGTTAAAATACTTTGTAATTCTTCAGATTACAGTGATGTTTGAGATGAGAATTTAACTGAGTAATGGGTTTTTTATAGTTGCATCATTACCTCTCATGCTTGATTTGCCTGCCTAGCATTCTCCTTTTAATGTGAAGGGTTTCGTGCACCTTCTTTTATGGGAAATGGGTGTCTGTCTCTACAAAACGATTCATAGTCATTGCAAGCTCATGGCCAGCCATGCCATCTTGAGTAAAATAATTATCAGGCATTTTTATTTTAGGTTTCGGTTGGTGATTTAAATTACGTTTAATTTTGTGCCAAAACATAAAAACTTAGGGTAAAGATTAGATTCTAGCCCGTGTCTGCTGAATTGCTCGGGGTGTAGTTACCGACATTTTAATACGAGTTGAGTACTCCCTTTCCCTCTTTTCTAGCAAGTAATAGGATTTCTCATTGCCTTCATGAACTCTCCTTATTGAAGGGATTGATCCTTGAATTCTAGGGTGACGTTTTTATGTACTACGGTCTGCAAAACTTCTATCAAAACCACCGTCGATACATGATGTCAAGAAGTGATGCACAACTGTTGGGCCGAAATGTAAATGTAAGTTCTTTTTTTACGTTGTGAGATCAGCAGCAGTTCCAGCAGGTGTGCCTTTGACCATATGGAGAGCTAACTAGGCAGAACCATAAGTGTGTTTAGGTGGCTCTAGGGGAATAATAAAGTACAGGTTTTCAGTGTTGGGCCCAGCTTTTATGCTCGTTAGGGCCATTATGTCTAATAAGTTAATAAGAGAGGAAGGTTGAGGGGGATAAATAAAAGATGTCAGTCCAGTGTTGCAGTTCTCAAACCTGCACCTTGCAGTGCTGATTAAAAATACATTGTCTTTTTCAAATAAACACACAGAAAGCTTTTTCTTCTTGTGTTGTCAGTTGCCAGGACTGTTTTAAATTGTGTTTTTATTATAGGGCTAGGGAATTAAGTTATTCTAAGTCTTTCATTTTGCCATCTGGCTTTGGAAGCGGACAAGGAGCAGGAAGAAGTTTGTTCTGAAATAAGTGATCATGTAGCATTCCAAGTATGCAATTTAGAGGTCTTAAGAGGGAGGTTGACAGCATCACCTGCAGCAGACCTGTATAAGGAAACTGGAGAATGCAATCATGGCATTCGGGTTTTTTTACTTACAAATCTAAAGCATATTTTCTTTGGCTTAAAAGTAGCATTTCTTAATATACACACAGTCTGCTCGTCTTTTCAGTTCATAACGATGGTTGTGCCATGATAATCTGTTGTTTCTATAAAATGCTTCTTACAACTCTTCAGGTGTCCTGTCAGCTTGTTTGTTTGCATTCAGATGCAGCTGCTTTTGGCTTTTGTGCCGATCAGATACACAGCTCATTGGAGTTACTTGAAAATGTTTTTGTGTTTAAACCTGAAGATTTATAGTTTCTTATAAACTGGGATAGGAAAGATGCGATAAAGTTGAGGCGGACTTTTGTTTTTCATTCCTGTATCCTCGTACATCAAGATTTGCCCATGTTGAATGCAGTAATGTGGCCAACTACATGTCCAGCAGTAATGCAGCCCAGGTCAGAATTTAAAAGAAGGAAAAATAAGATGTTCTAGGGTAAGCCAAGGCTTCAATGGAACATTTTCAGTCGTAGCCATTTTACAACAGCAGATCCCCAAACCTGTTTTTGTAGTCTGGAGCTTGCAAGTCGGCAGCAGAATTTGGTGAAGACCTTAAGTTTCCATACATAGACATGGAAGGTGCTCCTGAACTACAGACCCATTCGTTTGGATGTCTCTCTAATGTGACCAAAAGGTACTGGAGACTTAATTATTCAGTGGCTTTTCAGAAGAAGGCATGGGAAGACACCAGCAAATTAAAACCAAACCCTGGGTCTGTGCCTGATTGTTGTGTGACCTTGAATGCAGATCCAGAGGAGCTACTGCGCACCCTTCAGCACCTACGGAAATGGGACCCCAATGGCGCCGTGTGGGGCCATTGCCAACAGCATGTTCAATGGTATGTGGGCACCTGCCTCTCCCACCTCACTGATTCCCTCTTGAAACCATTCCCTTGCCCCAGTCCAGGGAGTCCCGGTATTGCAAGGTCTCTTTCTCCCGCAAAAGGCTTTGTTTGGTGGTGCTACTCTAGTGAATGTGGGCTCTGCTTCCTACTGTTAAGTAACTTGGTCCTAGTTTGGAAATGGAGGGAGATTTTTCATTTTCTAAAGCCCCCTTCCACATGAGTGTACAGCAGGAGTGAGGAATTTAGGCCCTCTTGAAATAAGGAATGAGGATACAATGGATTTAGTGTACTTCCTTGCTAAAATAAGTACATTCTTGTACAGTGATGGGAGAGCCCAGATTCTGCCTTCCCACAATCATGTGCTTAGAAGGAGAGATTGTCCATGTTCTCCACATTGTTTTGGATCTTTGAATGTACGTGGTTTCATTTTTGTTCTTGGAATGCTGGAAGCATACATTGTCTTAATTTGATCCTGGGTTTGATCTTTGTAGTAACCTAGTGGCCATAATCTGCTTATGAGTACACTTGGGAGGTTTCAGAATGTATCTTTGGAAGGAAAAGCAACAAAAAACCTGTACAGATTTTTCTCCCCTGCCTTATCTTTTTTGTCTTCCAATCTCTGCTGCTCCCTGCTCCCACCCTTTTTTTAACCTGTTCCATGCAGCAGGTTTTGGGAAGGCAGCAGCTGTTTCCAAGCAGCTGAGCCACCCACACCAGGGGACTTGTGAAGACCAGTTGCATTCAGTAACTTCTAGATCCATTTGATTTTCATGTACCTGTGCACGCACCTGGGTGTGTGATTTACTGGGTTGGCCCCAGACCTAGGCCAGCAGAGCCCAGCTGTGGGCAGCCCACGCTGTTCTGGAGCATGTGAGGGAGAGTCAAGAGAAGCAACTAAGCAGGCAAAGCTCAGAGCATTGCAACTCCTGTTAATGAACTGGTGACAAATAGCTGGGGATGTGGTGGGCCACAGAATGATCACTTCCCCAGAAGAGTGTGTCTGAGCTTTAAGGAGCTGTGGGAGCACAGGTTTTGTAGCAGGAGGGGAAAAAAAACCAAACGTTTCCATTGATGCTCATGCAGCCGAGTTGTCCTTTTCATGTCTCCTAAAAGGCAACCCCTCCCCATTTGTATCATCTGATTATCCCTGCCCATCATCCCATTGGCTGCCATGGGGTTTACAGAGATGGTAATGAGACCTATCATGTTTTTGCCTTACGTTAAACTAATCTGTGTAGGAAAATATACTGGATAAGAACAAGTGCTCTTCACCTGCCGAAACTGGATGGCATGGTTAAGCACAATTTTGCTGAATGGTTATTGACTGAAGAAAGTGTTTGTGTCCAAGTTGGTAGGCAAGTTCTAACTGGCATAAAATTAAAGCAAAATTTTCTCCAAAGGACTGGATTCCCTTGATTGTGCTTTTACCTCTACCCTAGTCCCTGAAAACACATCATGTATAGCAAAGTTTTAGGACAACTGTCAGAGAAATTCCAGGGAAAACTAATTAGAACAGTAACTTCTGTAACTAGCTAGAGAGCTCAAAAAGTAATTTGCAAAGAAGTTAGTCCCAAAGGAGTAGATGGACATCAGGAACGTGCACAACATACACAGGGATTGGTAGGAAATGTTCAGTCTTTAGAACTTCAGAAGTTCTAAGACTCTGGTACCTTAACTCTTCTCATGAAATGTCTAGTGCTCCATACACATGATTAAACCTTTCCCAGGACATTCAGGCTTTCTATCTACTTGAAAGATGCTTCAATGTGACATTTTTTTGTTAGCCATGTGCCAATTAGACTGACTGTTTTTGACTCACTGATGTCGCTTATTGTATTCCCTGCAGATACTATTGATCTTTTTTACAATCATAACTCATCTGTGATTCAAGTGCCACTGCTGAAGACTGGAAATAGTTGGTGGACAGATAAAAATGTGAAATTTCGCAATCCTGAATCATACAATCTTTCTTCTGCATTTGCAGGTAAGAATGGTTCTGCTGGTGTTCCTTATTTTTCAGTGGCTTCCCTATCTTCCCCTTCATGTGTCTCCCATTCTGGGAAAACTCACCTTTGGAAGAATTATCTCCCAAAGCAGGTTGAAGAACTAGCTTTAGAGGGTGACTGAGAGCAGAAGTCACATTTAGCCAAAATACCACCTTTTGTACTTTTTAATCAGTGACCATAGAAATTGAGAGAAAATGTTTTTGGAAGACTGAAGTTAGCCCACATCGACACCCTTCTATATAGTTTCTTGTAATGCTTTATCTGTCCAGAGAAAGCAAGGATGCAGTTGCTTTTTTTTTTCCTTTCCCATTGAAAACATCTGTGAAGGAGAATTGCAGGTCCCATCTTTGCTTCCTGCCTTTGCAGATTCTTGGGCAGCTGCGAGACACAAGAGGCTGCCTTTGTCACTAGTTCTTTCAGACCTGGTTCCTCGGGCTGTTTCCTGGTTATGGTTGATATCTGTTGAAGTGGGGCTAAAAGCTGCCTGTTCTGGATCAGGGCAGTGCCGTGCTGGCTGCAATATGCAAGAGTTAATTATTAAGTAGTTTTCATAGGACAGATTCTAAATGTCATAGGCTGTGCCATTAGACTGCAAAAAGTGCCTTTCTGGTTGTACAGGAATATATTAATGTATAAAAATGAAGGCAAGCTCTTCATTACAGAGAACATGTTGCTTGCCGAAGAGGCAAGAATCCAGAATAAACAGTATTTTCATTTGTGCAAGTCACTTTGTTTTTCCTGTGCTTGAAGGGTCTAATGTGTAGCAGCCCCTGGGTACTGTTAAACCATTAATTCATGTTTGAGGTGAGTGGACATGCGTGGAGATGCTGTTATCTGGCATATGTAATTTTGGACAGTGTCTTGTGGCTCTTCCATACCTCATATTCTGTGTTGGTTGTGCAAGGCCCAGAATTTCAGCAACCACTGTTTTTACTGACAGTATCTTTCCTGCGTTGTCTCTTTGTCACCAGGGACAGCAAGACCTCCTTACTGGCAGAAACCAGTGTATCTGTTGGACGAGGAAGATGAGAGGAACAATGGTTATGTGAATGATGACTTCATTATCTGGATGCGAGTGTCGGCCTTCGCTACGTTCAGGAATCTCTACCGTCGTGTCAGGCGGATACGGCACTTTGCAGAGGGCCTGCCAGCAGGGAATTACACCTTCCATATTTCCTACAGTATCCTTTCAGATTCCCTAGGACTGTTAGAGCTACAGTGAGGTGGAAGTGAATAGGATTTGTATGGTCAACTGGCAGAGAAACCGTGCGGAACACTGCTGTGTCAGCAGAGCCCTCTGACGGATTTGGGCCATGGCCTGACTGACAGGAGCTTTTGTGCTGGTGCCACTGCCCCTCACACCCAACAGTGGGAACTCCGCTGACTAAAGCACTCCTTTTGTCAGCAGGAGTTATGTCAACATGACCATAAATTTCTCTTCTTTCTCAGCTGATAGAGCTGTGGTTTTAAATGTTGTGCCATAGTTCTATTCTGAAAGCTTCCATGGGAAAGATGAAAGGTAAACTCGTATAACATTCTGGGTACAACATACTAGGTGGAGGTGAGCACTTATCCTCACAGAGACTATGTGGAGTGTCATGGTAAGCTTCCCAAAAGGCCCATTTTCAACTGAGCTTTCATAGCAAATTAATGCAGTAGCAGTTCTATAAATTATGAATTTGAAATTTACAATGTTTAAAAAAAGGAAGTATTTCCATGTGCACACAAAGACTGTATCTAAAATAACTGGGTTTCTTACCACCAGCTGCTTACCACCACCCAAAAACCAGCTGGGTTTTTGGATCCAGAACAGCAGAGGCATCACCAGTCAGTTAAAAGGGTTTTGGCAGCAAATGCAGACCTCAAATCTCTTTATGCCTTTTGAAAGGTATAAAGCTTTCTGAGCATTTAACCACTACTTTCTCCTCTCCTGGAAATAACGTACACTTTGTTAGTGAAATCTTAACATCCTTCTCTCAGATTTCCCTGTTACCAGGTTCAAGGGGAGGAAGCATGTGATTCTTTCAACCGTTGTGTGGAGTGGAGGAAGTAACCCATTCCTGGGAATTGCCTACCTGGTTTCTGGCACAGCAGCAACGCTGTCAGGTTTTGTCATAACTGGCATCCACTTAAAGCTCAGGAAAAAGAAAACATACTTTCAGAAGCAATAAGGTTCACCTGCCTTTCTGAACAAAGACAAAAGTGTGCAGTGAACAAAGAAGGTGCAGCACGGACCTTTCACTCTTTCCCCTAAGCTCTGGACCATTTTCAGTGTCAGGTTTGGTGAATGTAAGCAAACTGGGGGGCAGGGCTATTCCATCATCTGAAACCAAACTTACCTGAGGTGCCATTCTTATTAATGTATGTGTGAGCCTAAATTTGTTTCCTGGGAAACTTGTAGTGAGATGAGCTTCAAACAGCAGATAGCACAGCGTGTCAGAGTTGCAGTGGCAGAGAAATGACATGGTACCAATGTCTGGCCAGAAGTCAGGCTCCATAGTAATTTCTTTCTCGGCCCATAATTCAGACATTTCTCTTAACTGAAGTGGAGCTGTGTATGGATAAAAAGTGAGGTCTTGAGCCAATAAAAAGCTTGAGCAGGTAGAACTTATTGCTAAAATCTGCTTGTGGGCCACGTACATGTGCTGAATGGCTTGGCTTGGGTTTTTTATACCTTTTTCAGCTATGCTGAAAGAGCAACCAGTTTACATCAGTGCATTCACTTCAATTTGACACCTGATTTGTGATTGAATACAGGGCATTTATTAGGAGTTTGGAGTTTGTTTATAAATTTATTTGGTTTATCTAGCTACTGAGAGCTGGAGGGCATCCAGTCACTGATCTACGTTTTTTTAAATTATGTTTTAATAGAAATCTTAAATTAAAAGCTCCTTTAATGCAAAATATTTCAGCAGAAACATCTACCTAATACAACTAGTAGGCCAAAATTTCACTCCTACCTACCCCACCCTTCCATGTGAAAGTTCACAAATTCTTACATGACATAGAATGGTAACTTATTACCAATAGAAATCAAAGCACCAGAAAATCTGTCAACTTAATTTAAACCAAACACTGCAGCTCATGAATAGGTTCACCAGTTTTCATGTTTCACGTTCAGAATTTTACACATTTAGGACTTATTTCTAGTCTCACAAAATGAAGGAACAGCACTGAAGAATTTAGGTCAAGCGTACCATTGTAGATGCGATTTTTTAAAAATAGTTTTTCTGTTGTAGAAGTGCAAGTGGAATAAAACACTTTAATTCCTTTCCTAAGTATTTTGTGTGCCTTGCCTCCCTCCTAAGAAAATCTTCTCACTCACTAGAACAAGAAAGAAATCACAGACTGGAGCAGGAGAAGGGGATTTGTCCCAGGGAGGCTGCATGCCACTGTCAAGGCACCCACATCTGCTTTTGAGTGTCTGGGGCTGGGGATCTGGTGACCTGTGACAGATGACCCCTGGTGAAGGGGTTTGCAGCCACAGAGGATGCAGTTTCCTTGAAGTTCTGCTCCATAGCTGAGCCACGAGCAGCAGAAGGGGAGCTGCTCTAGTTCCCAGCCCAGCCTCGGAGGACAGTCCTGCTCCACCAATGCTTTGTGCTGACCTGGGAAAGGTGCCTGTCCCCTCTGCTCTTCCGGCTCTGGGCCAGGCACCTCCATCCAGAAGCTGTAGAAACAAGGCTTCTGGATTTCAGCCCTTGCACCTGGATCTGTCAGGAGCTGTGGAAGAACCCCACCCCTCACTGGGCTGGACAAGACAGGGCATGAAGCAGTGCATTCAACAACGATTAAGCTCGTTAGTCTAAATCACTTTGAACAGTGAGACATGCTTCTAAACCTTTTAAGTCCTTTTGAAAATGTGATCCCATGCAGCTCTCTGGAAAGCCCTGCTGCGATTTCCTGACAAAGCTGAGCTTATGTTTTCTGGCTCCTAACAGACCACAGGAACTTCTTTATTTTTCTCTTTTGTTTTCTTTTTTATGTAATTTTTTTTAAAATCGTCTGAGAAACTGACTTTTGAAAAATGATAGGGGTGGTTAAGTCACGATGCAATTGTCACTGATTTTATTTCTTCATGAAGCATCTGGTAAAAAAATCAGTAAAAGGAGACTGAATAGTGAGGTATGTATTTCAGTAAATCAGTGTCTACCAGGAAAGAAGTTATCTAGAAAACACAGCCCAGCAAGTAGTGTTTGCCCATTATCTCCCAGAGGTTTGTGCAAGAACCTCTTCTCTTGAAATGTAGATTGTCTTGAAACCCCTCCATAGGGAAGACCTGTCTTCAAACAAGTCTTTCTGTTTTTCCAGAATTTGTCTAAGTCTTCGTTTATAAACCCAAAATCTCATTTTTGATCTTACCACAGCTTTAAACACACCTTATATCTTTCTGGTACCCTCTGAACAGTGTCCTTGGAAGCTGCTGCTTCAGCTCCAACCATTTCTGGTGTTAGCTCTGAGACACTCTGCAGTGTCTGTCTGGTTCAGGATGGTGCTGCCCAGACCAGAGGAATGGGAATGGCAGCTTTGATTAATTACTCCAAGCAGATGGAATCTGCCTTGCTCAAAAGGGTGGAAAATAAGTATTAGCAACCTCCTTACGCTGCCTTTAGTGCCAGCGCTGCAGCCACACTGTGGGTCTGCCCCCTGTGCCAGGGCTTGCACAATTACACCTTTTCAAGAAAGCTTTGCAGGTGTGTTCATCAGTGCCCACACTGGGAATACTTCTCTATCTACATGAAATGTTCGTTGAATTTTTTTATGCTGCTGCTGCCTTAATCCCTTTCATGTAGGAGCTGGAACAGAAGCAAGAAGCTGGGCTGAAGAACTGGCCTAACCTAACAGAAAGATGGTAAAAGCCATCATTAACTGCTCCTCGTTGTGCCATATCCCAGGGGATTGTCCCCTTTTGTCAGCTGCTGATAGCAGCAGGAGGCACGAGTCCAGGCAGATATCCAGTGGGATTTTGAATTCATTTATTCGGGCTGTTAGGACATCATTAGGTCAGTTGGATCAGGGAAAGCAACACTGAGGTTTGGAGGGCAGAGGTGTGAAAGAACCAGAGATGTTACACTTTTCCCGAGGTGCAAATTGCATTAGAATACCTGGAGTGTTACAACCAGTATGGTGTCTTTGACTTATCCTGCTTTCACCTTGTGCATTTGATTTTATGAATTAAGATTATGTGTCTTGAGTAAAGAGGAAAATAAAAAAAGTGCCTTGGTAAAACTTTCCAATTTTAATTTTAATTAGCTTATCTATCAAACATACTTTCACCAGTAGTAAGTGGGCTCTTTTCTCAGAGAGACTGACTTATGTAGGCTTGACAACTCAGTGCAGATATCTGGGTTTACAATTGCTGAATGACTTTAGAGCTGGACCTGAAAAGTCTAAATCAACAGCACCACCGTGAGGGCTACAACATTAAGCCATAAAAGACTAATTGCCATTATTTGTAATATCTTGGCATATCAAAATTATTAAATTGTTGATTCCTTTGTTACAGCTGCTTAAAGCCTCATCTTGCATCATTGCTGCATTTTCAGTCCCTTGGAGCTAAATGAAATTTTGCCATTTTCTTCACTCTCAAAAAAAAAGAGATGCATGTTAGAAATGGGGTTTAGGTTTGGTGAACTGAAGTTAATGATGTCATACATGCTGAAAGTACTAGGAAGTGATTTTTTAAATTTTCCCCATCTTTTTTCCTAGAACAGATAAATAAAGGAGGACATTAGTTATTCAATTTTTTGGGGGGTGGGGGGAGTGGATATTTAGTAAATAGAAAACTGGACAAAGGATTCCTGTTAATAGATGTAATCTAAATTTATATGGTAAAAATGGTCTGAAATAGGTAAGTCAAATGAGATGTATGTTTCTGGGGTTTGTTTATGATTTTGAAGATGGCAGTTAAACGTGGGAGCATCGTCTGGGGTTCTTTAGCTCAATTTTTAACAGTGGCAAAAATATCTGGAGGGGACAAGATCCTATTATTATGAAAAACTTACCTGCAATTTAAATCTCATTTCTAAATTACAGGGAGAATTTCTAAGTTATAGGAGACATTTATATTTTAATGTCAAAAACTGTTGTAGTGGTTTTGGTTGCTAGCTCCTTTTAGGATTAAATTTCATTAATGGATATAACTCTGTATCTAGAAAGAGAGACATTGTTAATAGACCCAACATCTCATTTTTCATCTTACCACAGCTTTAAATATGCCTTATATCTTTCTGGTACCCTCTGAATTAATCAGGTGTTACAGGATATTTCAGTAGCACTTCAGTTAGAGAATTTTTCCAAGTCGTTTTCAGGCTTTACAGTCTCATGAATATATGTCCAGTATTTGTCTGCCATGGTTGGTTTTTCTGTTTCTAATCACAGACATTTGCTTTCATCTAAAAATAAAGGGATGACTCCTTCATGTGAAACAGATTGGCACGATCACAGACCTGTAGAATTTGGAAAAGTTAGTTACATGCTGCATCTATTTTGTATCAACAGCTGTGTTACATGCAGATTATTGATGTTAGTGTTTGGATGCTGTATTTTAGTGATGCACTGCAGTGTAAAACTTCCTCTCCTTCCTCCATGAAATGAAACTCATACAAGAGCAAAGTCAAAGATGGCAGTTTAGGGAAGGGAGGACTTTGTAAGCTTTGACAATATAAAGAGAGGTTGCATAGCAGTTTGGATTTGAGTTAAAGCTAAAAGAGGAGAGAGCCTTTGCCTGTCACATAAGAAGGTGCTGTCATCCTCACTGGGAACAGCAGGGTTTGAAACGGCTGATTTGAGAAAAAAACCTGTAACCACAAAATGAGGGGAACCACGGAAGGGGAAGAAGTACTTTTGCTGCTCTTGGGTGTGGAGGCAAAGCAATTTGGCTGAGCCGCTCAAGATGATTGTATATCCTGACACGTGATCTGGAAAGCCCATACGATTTTAAGCAGCAGCCAAGTTAAGTAAAAAAGTTCTTGGTTTTCAGCGCAGCCTGAACTACACTGTGTAGTTTTTGAGCTAGTGTGTTTTGACTGGGTTCTCTGTAATTGCATTATTCCCTACAATTCCAAGAATAATTTTGTTATGAGCAGGGAGTGCCTTGGGCAGCTGCCTTCAATTTGGTGGTCTTTTGTTTCCAAAAGAGGGATTGTGGAGCAATTTTGTTCTCTTTGGGTCCTGCTTTTTCCTCAGGTTATAAAAACCAGGCAGGGGAAGAGTGGGGCTTGTTTTGCTCTTGCTCACATTCATGAATGAACGGAAAAAGTTTTCTCCCTTTTCCCACGAAGCTGCCTAGGAGAGGAAAAGGGCTGTAGGGCCGATTCTGGGCCAGCGCAAGTAGAGGCAGTATTTGGATGACATCAAATAGTAATTGCCGTAGGTAAAGATACCAAAACACCCTCTCGCTGGCCATTCAGGCGCTGGGAGAGGCTTCCTCCGGCCACCGGCGGTGCGCTTAAGGAAGGCTCTGGGGAGCGCGGCCAACACGGGCGTGGTGCAGCAGTTCGCACAGGCAGGGCAAGCTGGCAGGGCTGCAGGCATCTTCCTGCTACTGGGGTTTTTATTTTGTGTTGGGGTTTTGGTTGGTTGGTTGGTTTTGGGATTTCTTTTTCAGCAGCGGTCCCCAAGGGATCAAAAGCTTGTTCTTTGTTAAAATTCTAATACCAAATCAGGGAATTATATTTGGTTCTTTTGCAGTTATAGGGAAGGATCTTAGAATTTCAGTCGAATGTTTTCTGTTTATTAGGAATACATCAATTTAATAGCATCAAATTTATTTATATAAATATAGTGGCAGTTATAATCCTATTTAGATGGTCTTTAATTTGTTTTCTACAGAAATGAGTTATTCCTGAGCCTCAGACTTCTTCCAAAGCTATCCCATAATTTTTCTTGTGTTACCATTCCATCCTTCCAGAAGCTGATTATTGCTTGCAGAATTGTTTGCAACACTCATAAATTTACTACCTAAATTCTTAAGTAGCAATATGAAGAATTCACTCAAGCTGCACAATGTGGTTAATTGTATTCAGACTTGCTTGAGTTAGACACTGCATTCATAATCTAAAGTGACTTTTCTCCTTTTCAGGGAGGTTTAATTACAATTAGAATTTGAGAATTTGCTGGGAAGAAGCACAGCTTGTCTTGAGTATTTCCTAAAACCTGGTCCCACTGATGCCAGACATAAATCAAGCACTTACGTGCACCATCTGTGTTGCCTAGCCGGCAGAGTTAGCAGAATTCCAATGCCTGAATTATAACTGGCAGTGCCTTTTAAGAAAATTACTTTGCACGGGATATTTTAAAAGCCGCTGATTTTAGTTAAACAGTCAGTTAGACAGTCAGTCTTCATGAGGTTTCAAAGATTTTAGAGAGATTCCCTTTCTCGTCCTCCAGTTGTGCTGCAGAAAAGCAGATGGATTGCAATAAAGGATGTTGCTTAATTTACTCTCAAAATTGTATCTAAAAAGCAGGAAGAGAAACTTGAATTCAGGAATCTTTCATGGAAGTGTTTTTATTAAGTGATTAAAAACCCGACACCTATAAGATGGAAAGAGTGAATACAGAAATGGAGAAAAAGAAAGTTCTGAAATGTTTGCAAAACCATATGAAATTCCTAAAGGGAAATGGTTAAATCTGACTTTGTTTCTAAACTAATTTTTATATCAACTTACAAATTTAGAATTAATCATTCCCCCCCACACCCCCATTCTGCTAAGAATGCTGTTTCTTTGCCAGACCCACATGGCAAAAAGAGTATAGGCATGTTTCCTGGATCTGGGCTGCTCTGTTCTCCCTCTCTGCTGCATGTTCTGGTGCAGTGTTAAAGCTCATGTGATGGGAGCCACACCTGGCAGTGGGCTGGGATGAAGATACTTCTTCCAGGGTATGCCAGACCCAAATCCTACCTGGGGGTAGAAATGGATGTTAACCCTGATGTTCTCCCTATGCATAAATGTAAGACAGAGCTGCTTGGAAGCTTTTCCTCCAAGACTAGCTTAGTGCTGTGTAGGATTAGTAGATACAGTAGCTCATCCAGATGATCTAAGGCATCAGTAGGCTTCATCACTGACACCAGGGTAGAAGGGCTTATTTTGTGCTGTCTTTGATTTCTGAAAAGAGAGGACCATGTACAAGGTTTTTTTTTTTCCATTTTCTGAGTCAGCGTGCTTCGCTTGGATCAATACAAGAAACCCTGTTCTCTCTAGCTGGAAGAAAAACAGAAAATGGGTGGTTTGTCTCTTGTACACTTAAGGGAGATGTGTCTGTCTGTCTTCGTGTCTAATGATAGTAGCTGTGAGTCTCAAAAATACTCTTTTATTCATTCATTTTATGTGGATGCAGAGCTGTTTTGTCATACATTTGAAACCCTCTAGAACTTTTTCTCTAATGGAAAACATTAGAAAGCAAGTAGTTTCTCCTTTATTTAATCAAAATTGTTTTTATTTATGAATTAGGGAAACTAAAGAATAGGCACAAGTAGCACGGGATACTGACAAGCATTGGATACTGGAATTATTTAGTTCCTCCTTGAAGATTCAGTGACTTAAGAAACTGTATCAGTGCAGAGAGAAAATGCTTGTAGTTACATCCTGTAAAAGTTGTAGGGCAAAAGAAGAAGGGTGTCTAGAATTCCCTACAGTGTCCTGGAGGAACAAGGAAAAACAGTAAGTTGTCTGATAGTTCTCAAGCCCAGACAATTTTGTCATGAAAGTAATGAAGTCAATTGAGCAATAGTGGGAAGAGCTGTTACATTATGATGTTATAATGACTCACTCCTGTTTTCAAATATGAGTCTGTATTGGTTTATAGTAGGTTTTTAATTTTTTCTCCCTCTTTAGACTGAAATGCAGCTGCATGAGAAAGAGATGATGAGGCAGCAGGAGGAGATGTTGAATGAACAGAGAACTGATTGATGCTCTGACTGCAGAAGTACTTCAAGTAAGGGAAGAAAACATTACTATGCAGGTACTGAGCCCCCCTTGCTCCTTACCCATTAGGATGACTTGTTAGAATTCTGAGTTCTGTTGCAAGTATAGGCTGAGGTGCATTGTCTCGTGTTCTGGAGATTTTAACACTAAACAGGAAGAAAATTATAACATTGAATGAGTAGCCTGAGAATTATAGTAGCAGGTACAGGTATGGAATGTTTGCAAAGTCGCTCATTTATCTTTATTTAACTTCAAAGCCTGAGAAAGCACTGGGTCTGTGAAACTGAGCTTTACTCTGTCCATCTAGAAGTTTAGGCATCTTTCTTCACACTTCTATACTGTAAACACTACTGGAGCAATGAGTGGCTGTAATACCACATTTTCCTTTTTTTAATTCGCAGTGGCGGTAGATTTGATCAATGGCCCATTTGGGAATGGAGTGATAAAGAAACCTTAGAAAGGAAGTGATGTCATGAGTAAGAAAAGGGAAAAAAAATTTATAGATGAGAAACATGGACACAATAATATTTAATCCTCACTGGAATCCTACAGTAGTATTAAGGGGCCAAATTTTTCTCAGGACTGCTTGTAGTATATAATTTTCTAATTTACGTGGCTAGAATACAAATTTCTGAATTCTGTGTATCTTTATTTTTTTTCCTCCTTTAGAGGAAGCTTCAGCAATACGTGACGGTAACAGATGAAAAGCTGATGTATCTCACACAAGCATTTAAAGGCCTCCCTTTGGTAGAACCTGAAAGAGAACAAAGTTCAAAACATTTTGGAATTGCAAGCAAAGGTGCAGCAAACAGCCAAGGTGTGCACATGTATGTGTGGAAGGAGGAAAGAGGAGTTGTGGCTAGTTTATCCCTGTAGTGGAAAATCCAGTGTTTAATAGATGTCTGCTGGCACAAGTACCTCTTGCATGAGCGTGAATGTCACTTCTGTAAATTCCCCTGCCATGGGTCCTGCTGGGAGGGAGCACAAACAAAGGAGGAGAGTAGCCTTCCCCCATTAAGGTGGCTTCCAAAGTCAGTGTCATTCTGAGAGTCCTAAAAAACCCCCAGAAACCCAAAGAAATCAAACCCAACAGAACCAGGATCTCAGCTTCCTGCTGCTGAGCAGCCTGACAGTCTGAGACTGGTTCTTCCGTAAGACACTGGAGGTCGCTGCTGGCCAAAACGGCAGCAGCTGAGGCTCGGAAACCAACCAGTCAGAGAGGTCTGCTACTTGGTGTTTGAGACTTTGTGAGAGGGGAGTGACCAGCTGAGTGATGTGTGACATGGAGACAGGCTCAGCTAAGCCAGTAGCATTGGTGGCCAAACTACCCAGACATGATTCACCTTGGACTGTTAACCTTCGTTCACCACTGAGTTTTCTCCCAGCTGTATTTCCTGGTCAGTTGTTTAAATGCATTGCTTTTGCTTTCAAGGTCAGTAACTTCGGGTGAATCCCAAGATTTCTCAGAGTTATTTGTATTCCGTAGTTAAATGTTGGTTTTGTGAATCTTTGTAGTTAAAAATTTTCTTCCTGGAAGGATTTTCTTCCTGGAAGAATTTTCTTCTCAGGAAGAAGCCACATACCAGATCCTTTTTTTGTGATTGACCCCGTCTTGTAAAAGCAAACAAAAGGAAATCACCCCCCAAAATACAAAATCCAAACAGAAGAGCACCCCTCAAAAAAAACCCAACCTAAAACTCAAACCTTCACATGCAATGATTCAGCAGCACTAGAATTTTCAAATCCTCTTTCCTGACTTTCCTTAATTAAATACAGAATAACTTTTTTTTTTTCTGAAGAGAAGTCTCATTTAAATTAAATCATAAGAAGATCAGCAAAGAGCTCAAAAAAATCTTGAATTGTTTTCTACCCAACCATTGCTGCCATCAAANTCTTTCCTGACTTTCCTTAATTAAATACAGAATAACTTTTTTTTTTCTGAAGAGAAGTCTCATTTAAATTAAATCATACGAAGATCAGCAAAGAGCTCCAAAAAATCTTGAATTGTTTTCTACCCAACCATTGCTGCCATCAAATTTATAATATGGGACATTAGGACAAGTGCGTAAGTCTGATTTTCTCAAGAAAATGTCACCAAATGCAGCTCAAATGCCTGTTCAAGTCACATATCTGTAAGTCTTGTGCATGAGCTACAAACAGATCTCATACTACTATCCCAAAATTGTGAGGCTATGTGTAAGAGTTCTTCCTGTTCTTATGGCCAGTAAAGATTTATAATATGCTTGAGTGGAAGAATTTTGTACCTGGGCATCAGAAGAAAGTTAGGAGTGTGTGTGTGGAACACCCTCTAGTCTATTTTTCAGATACCTGAACATAGGAGTTATTGAGATTTTTCCTATTTCACTGTAACTCATTTTTGTTCCCTTTTTTTTTCTTTTCTTTTCTTTTCTTTTTTTTTCTTTTTCTTTTTTTTTTTTTTTTTTTTGTATTTGTTTAACTTTTATCCCTGCTTTGTCTTTTTCTTTAGAAAATCCTGATTTGACCTATTCTGCAGGACTGATGCAGGCAACAGGGGAAAATGCTGAAATTTTCACAGGAAGAACTACCTTTTACATTTCCCCCAGGGCCAGGTGCCTCGGGTGATACAAGAGCTGGTGGAAGCTTTCCAGCTCACATCTTCCAGCCAGCTGAGCTGTTGTCACCACCACAGCAGAAGAGCAGTCAGGAATTGTCTTCCCTCCAGAACGGTGAGATCTCTCTGACTGCAGTAACCCTAGGAGTCTGTATTGTGTGTTACTGTTTCAATCTCACAATACCTCTGAAGATATATTTTCCATGGAAAAATTTTAATCTGTATGCCTAGACATATTGGCCCTACAGCTGGAATATCCTGCTGCTGCACCCAGCTATGCATTTCTTTTGTTACTATGCCTGTTGCTGAACAGCCTGTACACTTCCTGTTTTCCATCTCCTGGCAGCAGTCCTGTCAGTGGCAATCCAGACTGACATTTTTATTTGGTACTCAATTTGATTATCATATCTGTGTGATTGCTGAAGCTCTTGTTGATGACCTACAGCACATCATTTCAGATTTGCATCTGCTGATGGTGTAATCCAGCCTCCATCACCTTTAATGGTGGGACCACTGAAGCCTGGAACTTCTCTGTTTCTGCCATCCATGTTGCAGACACACCAGGATGTCTGTAGGCTGTGTGCTCCTGCTTTGAGCCAATCTTCCCAGCAAAGGGTTTTTTGGAAGCTCTGGGCGCCAGGGTCCTACTGGGTTTCATTTAACACACAGGAAGTGGTGGAGGAAGTTTTGGGTGAAATTATGTGGTGGCAGATAACCAGATAGCTCAGTCTTGTGTCAGTAGCCATAGGCTCTAGGAGTTTCATATGTTGGTGGCTCACTTCTTATTGTTGGTAGGAAGAAAGTTCATCAGGGATGATTAGGGAAGGTATTTCTCATTTATCCCTACTGAAATGAGCAGAAGGAAGCAACCTTTGTGATTCTCAAAATGAGCTGTTTCCTGTTGCAGCTGTCACTGTAACCACATGCGTCCCACTGAACATGCCAGGGCCCTGCATAGCACCCTTGCTGAAAGGCAGATAATTACATCTATGGCCAGCTGGATGGTTGCTGACAAGAAGAAGGGTATAGGAGTGGGTTTTGGGGTTTTCCTGCTTTTTCTTCCTTTCAGCCGTGTTGTTTTGTAAGCCTTTTCCAAGTGAGAAAAATAACCAAAAGTCCTTCTGATTTTTAAGGAGTTGGCAGGGCAATTGGAAGTTTGTATCTAATTCAGCCACTTGGTGGGCTGCATTGCTCTGAGGAGGTACATAAAACATCTGGGGGAAATGAACTAGAGGTCTTGTTCTACAAAGAGCAATGTCTGGTTTCAGTCCCATTGAGAACTGTCAGATGTCTTCTGTCATGTGAAACAACAATGCAGAACTGTATTCTGAGATGTCTCTAAAATATATTGTTACTCTCTTAAGACTGATGCTAAATGGCTCAACGAATGTTAAACTTAATGAGTGTTTCTCTATGCTCAATGATTCATAAAACACACTTGAGTGTAAATTTTTAAGTGCTCTTCTCTGCTCAAGAGGCGAAAATTAAAGCTTGTGAAGGAATAGGCTATTTGGTGTATGAAGCACAGAAAATCTATTTTCTGTTTTGATCACAAAATTCAGCTTGGACTTAGCATGTAGCAGCTGACAGTGCTGTAACTTTAGTCATGTCTGTGTGGTGTGTTATCTCTTTGCTGATGATGACCACAAAAAAATACCTAACTACTTTTGTTGCCCACAGTGTTTCCTCTTTAGAGACTAGGTAGTTAGTTTATTATCATGCCAAAAGTCTTGTATTATTTTGTTTCAGTATCCTAAAAGTTTTGTTAATAACCCAATATGAATACCAGAACTGAAACAAAAACTTAGTTTATCAGGTAAGGTAACTAAATTTTGGAAAATGGCAGACTAACTAAGTAATATTTGATCTGTCAGCTAAGAAATTCAAAACAATTTATCATCTTCTCAGTGACTTCTCTCTCAATCTCTAATTAAATCATTTAAATGTAAAACTGTTTGCAATAGGAAATACTAACCTGGTGAGTTCTTACAGCAGGATATTGCACAGAGTGGATTTGATCAGTAACGTAACACCATTCAGGCCAGATGTTACAATTCAAATTCCTGCTTGATTATTAGTAACCTGATGCAATAAAGTCACTGTTACTTTCCTCAGTGAGGATCACATGTCACTGTCCTTACTGTTCCTTTATTTCATGTTTGTAGTGTTTGCAGCCATTTCCCAGTCTACTGAAAGAGAGCAAGGAAAGGAACTTACCTTCCTCCCTGAGGACACAGAGCACAACTGAGGAAAACTGTCCCATCTCTAGAAGGAAACCAATTCCTCCTGCAGACAAAGACATGGACAGTTCCCATGAGAAAATCAATCTGTCCTGCCCAGGTGACACTGGGAAAAACAGCACAGCTGAAAAGTTACTTCAAAATGGTCATCTGCTGGGACAGATAGCTGAGCTCACACGGCAGAATGCTCTAATTAAAGCTCAACTGAGCAAATTCAGGTGTCTCTGGGAACAAAAGTGACTGCCTACATCTGCCAGACACAAAATGCACCTAGTCCAGACTCTTCACAAGGACAGATCAGAATTTAACAGAAAAGGAAGGCTGGATCTCCTTTCTGCTGATCTGCTTTCCCATAGTTTACTGGTGCTTTTTTGTCTTTCATCTTGTCAGTTACTACTTGTTTGCTTGAGACCTGTGATTTTTTCTTTATTATTCCATAAGCAGATCAGCAGTGGTTTCTCATATTGGCCCTATGTTGTATATGGGTGCTGAAAAGTGTGCAGCACATTTATGAGGTTATGCTGCAAAAAGAGGTGGTGTAGCAATGTGATCCAAGCTCTTGTAGTTTGGATACTATTAGCAGTGAAAGTACTGCACCAACCCACAGCTTCTTGTCAAGCTTGCAAAGTGCTTATTTAAAGCCATGTCATACATGTCTTCTGCTACTCTGGCCCAAAAGCACATGAGAGCAAAGTTAGTGCAGGTACAACTGCAAATGCTTGATCATAGGGTATGTGCTTGTTGGGTCTGTCTTGTCAGTCCTCTTCGGTGAAAATCCCAAAGATTCTGGGAAAGAGAGACCTGGAAGACTTCAGTTTGGGTGGAAAGACTTTAACCTGCAACTAAGCAGTTACTCAGTAGCACCCCAGTGAGTGAAGTTAACATGCCACTGTCTTGCTATCATGTGTTCCATCACAGTGACTGACTGACTGTTCAATTAAGGATCCTAAAGATTTAAAATTTCCTCATTTAAATGTAGGCTAAGAGTGTTGTCACTTTCTAATTGTGTTATGTTGTGTAATATTTAGTCACTTGGTTGTATAAGGTGATGCAAACTTTTAGTAAGTGTTATTTTTGTGGAAGTAGTTACTGAGAGGGAGGAGAAGAGGTCAAAGCAATCAAAACCTGGCTTAAAGATGAGTTCTGAGACATTTCTGCTAGGAACCTGCTTTTGCTTCCCCACACCCTCCTGCATATATGTCTCTCTCATTAAGTATATTCTTAAATGTAGTTAATTTCTGGATGTTTGGTGGTTTTGGTTTGGTTTGGTGGTTTGTCTGGGTTTTTTTCTTTCTCAAATTATATGGACAATAGCTGTATTTTTTTCTACTTGAAGGAAGATGGGTATGAAATATTGTAATGTTTAATCAGTTAAGGACTTAGATACAGGATAGTTAAAGGGATAAAATCAGATTTTTCACAGGACTTGCTATATAATTATATTAACTTTCAGTTTGAAAACTAAATGCATAGAAGCACTTGCAATACATTGTATGCCCTCCTTGAGGGTGCAAATTGTAAATTTTTCATTGGAAGTAATTATCCCATTATCCAAGTAGAGTCATCTCATGGTATCGAGGAGCTTGGAGGAAAGAATTGCAGAGCTGAACCGCCAGAGTACAGAAGCACGGGATAAACTGTTGCAGTTGATAGACCAGCAGAAATCAGCTGCTGCTGACATGGTCCCTCCAATGCTGTCTCCTGTTCCAGCCCCATCCCTGAATTATACCGGTAAGTACCCAGCTTCAGAGAAACAAAAACTACTAAGACAGTGTTTTTCTCCTTTTGAGAGTCCTTATCTTATTGGATCAGTGGCTGTGGTCAGCAGTACGCTTGCTGTTAATGACTGTGTGGTAGAAACACTGCTTACTTCAGAGAGCTAAAAACAGATCAGCTAAACCACTCTTAACGTTACCTTCTTAGTAATTAGTCTGCTGCAAGTACCGTGCTTCATGTTAAATCTGTTCTTTGCTGTGTTCTTGTCTGAAGAACAGGTGCCACATTTGGACATTAGTAGGAATTCCTCCACAGAAAGGGTTGTCAGGCATTGGAATGGGCTGCCCAGGGACATGGTGGAGTCACCATCTCTGGAGGTGTTTGGGGAAGGACTGGATGTGGCACACAGTGCCATTGTCTAGTTGACAAGCTGATGTTCAGACAAAGGTTGGACTTGATGATCTCAGATTTCTTTCTCAACCTAACTGATTCTGTGATAGTCCCTGGGGGCAGCACTGGGCTTTTCAATCAGTCCTCTATTGTGCAGAATCTTTGAAAAAGATCTGGCTTCTAAAAATCATGGCAGAGTGGTTATCCAATTGTCAACCACGTTTTAGTTTTTGTCTTTTGGGTACTTTTCCGATCAGACTGTCTTGCTCAGTTACTGCCAGTGATAACAGAAAGGAATAACTGGAGCTTCCAGTCATGTAAAGAGGTAAATTAGCTAAGGGAATATTCTTGCTGATTCAAGATTCATAGATTAGCTGCCATATGTAACTATAAAAAAATTACTTTCCAGGAGGTCAGGGCTGCTTTAGCTTTTCATGGGGTCATGGTCATTACAAGCAATACTGCATGTGACTACATACACATGCTCTGTCTGAGACACCTGTCCTTTCCCCTTGTGTAACCACAGAGGAGATATAAAGGGGGAAGGACTTGGAGAGAGGAAGGAGGGGGTGGAGGGACCAATGTGTGTGCATTTGCATGCAGGTGCATATGCAGTGACTCATGGGTTGGGTCTTAACACTTTCAATGCTTCTTTGGCTGTTGCAATGTAAATGCAGCATGGTAAATAAAATCTTAAAGGAACAAAGGTGAGAGATCAGAAGTCTCTAAGCCTCTAATTGCAAAAAACCCCGGAATATTTAACTGTGGAAGACTCACTCTATGTATGTGTACATTGTCTGTAGTTGCTCTGAATATCTACTCCCCATGTCAGTCATTTTCAGTGGGTATGAGGTTGATGTTTAAGCTGATGTTTTATTTCTGGTCTGTATATGCTGTGCAATTGGGAAGAGGTTGTGATGCCTCTGAAACAAATGGTAAAACAAAATGAATGTTGTGCACCGTTGCTGTGTCCTCATCAGAATCAAGCAACTATTTATTGCCTAGAAAATGCAAGGAGGACAGTTGAAGTGACTAAGTGCCTGTTCCCGGGGCAGTGGCTGTGGACAGCTCCAAGGATGGCAGTGTTTCCCATGCCAGTATGACCAGTATGAGAAGGTAAAAGTTCACCTTTACTATTTCATTTTTGTTGTATCTTAATTACCCATGCAGCAGAAACTAAAAACAATGGGAAAATTGCCATGTGGTTTTTTGGCTTTGTGGATTTTCCCTGGCTTTCTCACATTCACTGTGGAAGTGGGACAAAGGTCCAAAAGCTTTTTCACAACTTCTTTTGTTTGTATTTAAAATATCTGCAATCTGGCACAAGACAGATGACGTGTTGTTGAAGACTGCTGATGAGGTGTCCTAACTCCGGATCAGAGATACTATTCTAGTAGTCACTTCCATTTTTCACTTTTTCAGTCTTATTTTGAGTATCTCCAGGTCTCAGTAGGAGACTCCAGCAAACCTTGTTCACCTTTAGGTGCCACGTCAGAAAGTGCCAAACTGACTTCAGTCAGCCAAAGACTGAAGGTGAGACTGAAAAATCTTCAGCCAGAAAATTTTATTATGTTGTCATAAAAGGAAAAAGATCATCATAAGATAGATGAAGGGAGGAGAGCTCTGTCCTATTTTAAATATACCAAGGCTATCGATTAATCGATTCATGGCAGTTTGGATTATAGACAGCTGGTAAGAAGAGACCTGAGAACTAGTGGCATTCATTATTTTCTGCCACAGAGATGTTGTTTACAAGTGAATAACCCCTTTTCTGCTGTGGCATCTTTGTGTGTTAGAACTGGAAACCTTTGGAAGTCTTTCCCTGGTGGCTCCAGAGAACCTCAAGCCATGATTAGGATGTACTGGTCGAGCCACAGTCAAGAGGCAAGCAAGCTCTGACCTAGCTGTTGCACAAGTCAGTTGCTGAAGGACGAATAAATCCAAATGTAAAGAAGGAGCCCCAGCCCAGATTTCTGACTCCTGATGTGCAAAGAAAAGGACAGCCCGCAGTGAGATGCTTTCACAGGGAACTCTGCAGTGCTACAGTCTGATAAACCAGTCATTGAGCTGTTCATAGGCTTCAAAGCAACCATGAGGACACATCAATAACCTAATTCCTAGTGTCCAGAATAACCTAAATTAGGAGTGATAAAGAGAACAGAGGGTCCAGGACTCCCTATCCTTACAGCAAACTATACATCCATAGATGAGAAATTTGGAATTACTAAGGTGAATATGGCTTGAAGTAGCTGGTGTTACTCCCTCCATGGTGCCAATGGCAGGCAACAATCCTAACACAAGTCTCTGGGAAATTTACTCTGTATGAATCTCAACTGGTTTCTTCTTTTACAGGGAGAGAAGCAAAAAGAAGAAGGATGGTTTGCATTGTCAGTGCACATTATGTAAAGGAAGCTGAGCTCAAGTCCTGTATTTTTAAAATATTTTTTATTAACCACAATTCAATCACAATCTCCCTCTACAAATGTACAGTTTAACTCTGAAGCATTTTCATGTCAGTGCCATTAGTATGGAAGGTCCATGTGCTTATTGTATTTGTGCCCTACAGAACAATCCTGGAAGTCCTGGGAATGAGGTTCTGAGCTGGACACATTGCTGTGACCTCACAGCTTTTCACCAAAAAAATCTTTCATGAGGTTGTAAACTCGGGCTGCTGGAGCTCTACAAGTGAGAACCTGATACCTCTGTTAGGTACACTGAAGGCAGGAGGTTTTAGAAATTGCCTGTGAAACTTTCTGGAGCATTTATTTGCACAGGATATGGGAATAAAACATCAGGAAGAACTGAGATAGGGAAGGTACCTGCGTTGGAAAGGAACCTGGAGATTAGGAAGCCAGTCTGTTTCTGGGGGATAAGGATTTGCATCAGAAAGAATTTGTTCCTTCTGTGGTTTACAGTTGCTCCCAAAAGTTGTGTTTTCTGTGCAGATAACATGTCAGAGATTGCATCTGGACTTGAGGATTGCTTTTCAAAAATCTCATTTAATATTTTTGTAGTAAATATAAAGTGACTATTTGAAGTCAAAATCAGAATCTTTATTTGCTATGTACTGAAGTATGTGCTCTTTGATACAACAGAAAACTGATATATATAATTGTATTAAGCTGGTTTGCTGTGTTTTTATGTAATATTCTAATAACCATGGTTTTTATATTGGTTTTATTTGACTTTTTAAAGTAGTCATTATTTTATTAGTAATGATTACCAATAAAATTTAAGGCTCTAAGGAAATGCTTTGTTATCTGTTTCTTATCTTGTAGTAAACCTGGCCAAAAACATTTATGATGGAGATCCAGAAAATGAAAATCATTTGCAAGTCCAGGAAAGAAAATAGCTGCAAGTATCAAATACTGATTTTGATGAAGATGCCTTAATATTTCTTTTAACTGTGAAATTTCGTCCTAAAGATAGCGATTAGGGTGGAGCCAGCCTCTGTCCTTTCAGTCAGTTCAGTTTTAGGAGAATGAAGACAATACTCTTCTCTTTTTATTTTTTATTTCTGTTTTGCTTTGTTTTTTGTAAAGGAAGGGTTCTTCTAAACAGATTTAGAAAATCTAAAGAATGTAGGATTCAAAGGAGGATCTGTTCAAACATTCATTGACACTTCCATGGTTTATTTTTCCAGTGTTAACTATGGGAAGGGAAAAAGGTTTATATTTCTGTATTTTGTAAAATAACAGTTAAATTTTCTTGGAAGAAATCCCTCAACTCATGAAGAGACAGGAATGACACATTTGGGATGGGACCACATAACCATAGTGCCCACAGGTTAATGCTGTTGCCTCTGCTAATGGTTGCTACAAATGCTCTGTAATTAGTCTGAGAATTCCTTTTAGAATACAGGATCAGAATTTATCTTTTGAGTTGTCTAGTTTCTTTAACATGGAAGTTTCTAGGTGGGAGGGACACTTCCACTCCAGATGTTTCCAGTCACCTCCCACCACCTCCTCCACAGCGGTGCAGGCTGGGGTCACACAGTGTTCCACAGCTAAAAATGAGCTGTCCCTCAGATGTCATGGAAGTGTGTTTGCTGGAATGCTGAAGGCTAGTGTAAAGCTCAAGGCAGTGTCTGAGAAAGCATTAGTGCAGGGAGTTTTTGGGGGAGTTTGGGGTTTTCTGTCAGTTCTAGACCAAGCGACGAACTGCAGCTGTTGCTATAACTCAACTCAGCAGCTCAAGCTTTGCTGCCTGATAAGCAGGCTGGCCTGTACTTGTCTGAAACAAAATGCCAACTCTCATTAGACTGACATCTGCTCCTGTTAATGAATCTGCTCCTGCAGGGAGCTAGTCTTCCTGCACACCTGTTGCAGCAATCAGATTTTATACTTCTTTGTGTGTACGTATATGCATAAAGTATGCTTTGTCAGGCCTCGTGCTGACCACAAGTCTCATCTACCCTGCTCTCGCTGCCCTGCTGCCAGGTTTTTGTTCCTAGCTGCATCTCAGTGAAATACCATTCTGTGATATTCTTCTGTCTCATGGTCCCAGCAGCGAAGGGAAAGAAAAAAACCAACTCCATTGGCTTCTCAGCGTGAGTATTAAGTGGTCATAGCACCAAGCCTGACAGACTTCAAGAAGCGATTGCACGATACTCTCAGGTACATGCTGTGATTCTTGGGGCTGTCCTGTGCCTTGTGGGTTTGTGCAGGAACTGGAATTCAGTGATCCTTGTGGGTGCCTTCCATCACAGGGTATTCAGTGATTCTATGACCTTTTGCATGTAGAAACTTACAGCCTTTCAGATCACTTCCCTGACTCAAATATGGCTGAAGGGGAGGTAAAAAAGATTAATGTCCTAACATCACAAAGAACTTGCTTCCTTAAAAAGCCTCCTTGGAAATAATCCAAATTTCATCTTCCCTTCAGAAAACATAGGCAGGATTCAGGAGAGATTAAAAGGAATATATATAGCAGCAGAAAGCTGAAAGTGGCAGCAGGTGGCTGGAAAGCTGCAGGGAGAAGGGGAAAGCAGGAATGCTTGGTCAGAAGCCACAGCAAGGGCAACTGCGCAAAGCCTGACTTGCTGGGTGGTTTGGCTGCAGCTGCTGTGGTCTTCAAAGAGCTGCTGCCAACTGAAAGGGATAATACTTGACCACTTCAAACTCTGTGTTTCCTGTCACAAATCTGGAGGACAAGAGAGATCCACCCATCTCTTTTAATGCTTTCTTTCTATGTTTCAAGTGTTGCCACATCTCCATACCCTATCCTCTTCCAGTCTGCTGTTTCAGGTTGAGCCAAGCCCCTGCATGTGATGATTGTTGCTCACTGACTAATGGAAGGGGCACAAATTTATGCTTCCAGGGGTGCTGCTTTTCTGCCTTGTTCCTTCACCTCTCCCAGGTCGCAGTGCAGTGGCTGAAGTCCTGCTGGAGAACAAGTTTGATGTGTGACAGCAGCAGCTCACAGAAATGTACTTTGGAGTCCAGCATGAAATGAAGATATGTGGGTTTACGTTAAATGAGGTAACTTGAGATTCAGTTTGGTTTTGTCTCCAAAGCTCAACACAAGCCTGAAGAGAAAAAGCTACTCGCAAATTTAAAAGAGAGAGTGCATATGCGTGAAGGGAGACATTTGGTAGTGAAGGTGTTTCTCTGAAGAGTGAGTTCCCCTAGAAATGCCTTGTAGAAAGTCTGCGGGAAATCCCACAGAAGGCCTCCCTCTCTGTCCCAAGCAGTGTCCCCAAGGAAGGGATCAGTGCTGTCCTTCTGCTGCAGCTGTCATGTTCCCCCATGTGCCATCAGCTTGCAGAAATTTTGTCATGTGAGGCTTGGGCTTGGGGCAACTTACTTGTGTGTGTTTGAGGCCCAGCACAAGCAAAGGTCAAGTGGCATCTCCTTAACCTCCATGGTTTTAAAGAGATTTAGATTAGATGTTAGGAAGAAATTCTTTGCTCAGGGTGTAGCGAGTCCTTGGGCATCGGGCTGGATGCAGAAACTGAGGGCTGGGGATGACATCAGCCTCTGTGCATTAATAAATGATAATAGACTCTTGGACAAGAAGCTGCAAGAAGAGTACAGAAATGCTCCTCTCACCAGTCAAATGCCACATAATTTCAAATGCATCTTTACTGAATGAGGGAGAGATTCTGCCTAAATTGGGAGATGTTTGTAAATCCCTTGTGGGATTTTCTGGATGATATAAATGGGAAGTGCTGTCAGTTGGGTAGCTGGAAACACTTTGCATGGAAACAAATAAGGATGCATCAAGTACTCCCAGAACGAGCCTGGAAGCTCTGCCACGTTCAGAGAAGTCTCTGAAACACAGTCGCTCCCAGGGCTGACAAATCCAAAGCAAAATTGGACTTGTTGGTCAAGGGGAAAGAAGCCAACAGTCTGTTCTACTTCTCTATTCTTCGTAAATTCCCCAAATAAGCCATTTTCCACACTCCTCTGGCTGCCATTAAGCTAGGCTCGGGCACTTTGACAAGTTCTCAGTTTTCTGTCAACAAGTCATCTTGGACTTTTCTGCAGTCCTGTTCACTAATGACTTTCATTTCACCACTTTTTCAGTTTATTTTTTTCTTATGGCAGGATATCCAGAAACAGCTCCCTAAACTTATCAGAGTAAAGAGGGACAGGAAAGCACGAGGCATCCAATTCCAAATGTAATAAATGGGCTATACTCACTCTGCTCACAGAGTCTAGGAAGGAAATTATGCTTTAAAATTTTTTTTGAACATGCTATAAAAAGTTCTACCAATACACCTTCAGAAAAATATAAACGGGAAAGCAGCATAAAGCTTTCCCCAGAACAGGCTCATTAGGAAATACAATAGAAATATTAGTCAGAAGCCCTTGACAAAAAGGGAGAAGGAAACCATCAAATCTTCCATATCTCTGTCTAATGATCTAGTGCTTAATGATAGGAAATAAGAAGCAGATAAACAGGAAAAAGAGGAAGGAGCTGGCAGGGAAAGTTAGGTAGGGAAAGAACAGATGACCCAGAGCAACTGTTCTGGGAGGCTCTGATAGACATCATTAACAATAGTAGGAGGAAAACATGTTTAAAGAGGACTTCATTTCAAGTAAATCTGGATCAAATGAGAATAATTAGCCGTACATGAACTCTTGCAGCAAAAGGAAAACATTGGTGTAATTTTAATGACATTTTCATTGTTTCATTTATGTAACTATGCTCTTTTATTGCCCTTCAGTGTATATAAATTAACACATTGTTTTTTTCATCCTTAAGTTTTGACCAGTTACAAAGCAAACTCTGAGTAATCCAAGACGGAAGAGGGTCTCTCAGTCAAGTTCTTGCAGTGCTTTGCAGAACAATATGCTTAATTGACGATATTCACAGAGCTCCAGTTTACATGTCCATTGACTTGCCTCCCACAGTTTAGGACATTGTGGCACATGGACTTCCTCCACTGACTGAGAGTAGCCAAGAAAGCAATATAATGGGGAAAGTAACCAAAGTGAATCATGAGTCTGTACTAATGCAGCTCCTGTTTTGTGGGTCACTGGTTTAGTTTTTCAGGTGGGTTTTTTTCTGCATTTCTGCTTTTCCTTTCTTTCCCCGAGTCTCATGGGGCTCCCTTGATGATTCTCTCCAGCACATCTCACTACAACTTCCTCTAATCATCCTGAGGGTGCTCCTGCTTTGTGCTGGTAACTCATAAATAACTCAGCAGTGATCTGTGCTCCAACCTGATCAGTGGCAGGGTAGGTGATCAGATCAGATCAGATCAGCTGGATCCTCAGATTTCCCCTGCCACTGCCAGTCATGGCTTATTCCACCATCTCTCTGCAGATATGGAAGATGCTGCTGTTCTCTAGATAGCTCACCTTTTCTGCACAAAGGTGACATTATGACTCTTCCCCTGTTTTCTTCCCACACCTACGTTTACACGAGCATTTACTATTCTTTCCTCCAGCATGATTAAAAGAACCAGTCTTTCTTTGTGACAATATTGAATATTGTTATCGAGTCATCTTGTCTCACAATTACTGCAGCTTTTATCCTCTAACCTCCATAGCAACCACTGCTATAGTTAACTGCTAATAGTTAATCTGAAGAAAGCTCTTGGAACACCTTTCTTCTTTTAAATGGCTTTAGGGTTGTAAACACTTCATGATGACCTAAAGCTTTGATCTTGTATTACAACATAAAAGACACAGAAATGCTTGAGTGTATCAGAAGAAGAGAATTTCCGTGTTAAGCCACTGTGCATCAGGGGGATGTTAACATCTGCCACAGAGGAAATACTTACTTGTGTTATATAAAGATATTAAGTATTTATCTACTGCTCTGTAAATGGACTCTGTGGTTCTAAAAACAAAAACCTGACTGGAGATCTTCCTTGCTGTTGATTTTTGACTTAGGGAACTGAAACTACAGAAGTCTCAAACGCTCTTCACATTACACTGGTATTCAAAAGGGCCAGCAGGATGGGACAGGTAAGATACTGAATATCCCGGGCAAACTAATAGAGAGGCTGGTAAAAAGTTCAATCATTAGGAGCTGAATGTGGTACACTAGAGGAGGTTTTATAGAAAAGCGCTTTTTCAAAACAAGACAAATTGGTTTCAGTCCTTGAAGAGCTTATATATCAGACTGATAAAAGCAACCGTGTAGATACCATCAAAAGTCCAAGTGGCATCATGCAGGGCTTCTCCGACGTTGGGCTTTCAAAGCCTGCCTTTTGCGGTATTCCTAATTCCCAGGTGCAGTGAATGAAGACGACCATCAGCCCCTCCCGGTGGGCAGTCGCAGGGAAGCTTGGTCGCCTTGCAGTGTCTCTGTTAAAATTTCACCGCTCTCGCTCAACTGTGCGGCGAGTCCTCCACTGACCCGAAGGACAAACCACCAAGGCCTGACGGCATCCAGCAGACCGGCAAAAGGGCTGCATAGGCCAGCCTGGCGGTAAACCTGGAAGTTTTGACCTGGAAGAAGTGGAAACACGATCTACTGGCGGTGGGGTGGGAAGGGGCCGTTTCCCACACAGCCGCCTGAGACAACCCCACAGGTTCCAGAGGAGGGGGGCAGCGGGCCCCTCCCTCCGCGCCTGGGTGAGGCGGACGAGGACAAAGGGGATTGCCGGGGCCCGTCCGCCCTCCTTGGCCGGAGGAGGATCGGCGGGAGAGGCAGCGACGGGGTCCCCTGGCAGCCCCCGCCCCTCACAGCACGGCCCCCGCGCCCCTCACGGGGCGGGCGGCTCCGGGGCGGGAACGACCCCGTGTGGGGCGGTGCGAGGCATTCCCGGCGGGAATGCTCGGCGGCGCGGCCGTGAGGGGCCGCGCGGGCTGC
>VZRQ01001990.1:347542-386900 GCA_013397975.1 Machaerirhynchus nigripectus
CGGGCGCAGCGGGCAGGGACCCACTCAGGCCGAGCCAGAACAATAATTGGCGTGTCTCCCAGTTTTTACCCAGCGCCCCTGCCTGGAGGATGCCCGGAGATTGGTCTGTACTCAGGTGGGGACCAGCACGTTGCTAGCATAGAATCATAGACCATCTGGAGTTGGAAAAGGATCACGGTGTCCAAGTCCTGGCCCTAGACAGCACCTGGAATCCCATGTGCCTGCGAGTGTTACCCAAACAGTTCTTGAACTGATTGGGAGTGGGTCCATCAGCCGTGTTATTGGCCATTAAGTCCAAAATCAAGCCACCCTTTGCCTGTAGTGGTGTCCACATGCTGGTTTGCATCTCAGTTTAGTGTCACTGGGCAACAGGCATGGGTATGGGCAGGTACTAGCAGGACAAGAGCCTCACGTGCTGTACGGCCCCACTTTGGAGAAGACACATCTCCCAAAGGAAAATGGGGAAGTTAAGCTGCTGCTCTGCCTCCCTGCACCTCCAGGACCATTTACTGTATGTATGTGTAGAGGCACCATTAGCCAAAGTGAAAGGAGATGTGTGGAAGTCCTGCCTATTGTGATTGCTACCTGCTAATGATCAACCCGTGTGCTCGCCTGCTGCATGTTGTAGAAGTATAGTAGAAAGAAGAGGTAAGTGCAACAGAGTTAGGAGTTTAAGAGGAGAGGGGTGCAGTGGCTTGTAGGCCAGGCGGAGGACAGTCAGCACTACAAAAGAAAAGTGATCTAACGCCTGAATGGCCTTCTGAAGCAAGGAGGTGACAGGCAGGGTCAGAAAAACACCCAGCAGCACAAGCGAGGGAAGCCTCAGCCTGGGTTAAGCAGCTCAGTCTATTCCCTCCATGTTTGCTGCTCCTTTCCACTTGATTAACAAATTCTTTCCCCAGAAGGAACTGAGACATATTCCTCCGTGCCCTGCCCCCCTGCACTTACTGGTGCCTGTGGGGAAAATGTTTAGGCTCTTAGTTACCTTTCCACTCCGGGTGTAATTTTCAGCATACCATTCTGATTAGCTAATGCCTCATACCGAATGGAGCTGCTGAAGAGTGATAAGAGACCTTGAATAGCAGCCTGCTGCACTGACGGGAATAACTGCAGAAGGGAGAGAGCAGCAGAAAATTTGTCCCTGTGACCCACTTCCTTATAGTATTCACTGCTATCATTTTTTCACTTCACTCGCATCTTGACTTTCACTTGTTTTAGTTGCTGTCAGAGCAGAACAAGGGCCAAGGAAAACCATTCTGAAAGGATTTCGTGGTGTGTAGGGAAGGTTTCTGTGGTTCTGGGTGTCATGTTTGTGCTCCTTGGAACAAGTGAGAGAGATCTTAGCCTGAAGTCACACAACACTGGAAGGCTTTGAAAATGTGGTGGATCCAAGGGAGATTAGTGGGAAACAAAAGGAGTAGCATAAGGGACTCTGGTGAGGTTGCTTTGTGTTACCAGAGCAACTCTGCAGAGCTTGGTCCTTGGAGTACGTCTTTGCTTATGGCTTGGAGCTCCCATTGCAACTGCCAGGAGTCCTACACAATTAGTGCAGGAGACAAGGAAGGAGAGGAGGGTTTTACATGCTTCTCAAAAACTAGCTGCCAGTGTCCAAAATAGCACAGAATGGAAATATTCTAGTGCTGCCCTGTGACATGGTAGATGTCTGGGTTATAACAGATTGTGTGTCCCATCCTTGGCCTCTTCTGAGCAGGACCTAACCTGGCAGCCAGCAGGAAACCGAGTTTGACTTTTGGAATATTAAATATTTTGTTGTTTGACTTGTCTTCTGGCAGTGGCCTGAACTGGATTGTCCCCTGAGGGGTATTAGAGCTCATGTGCCTTGTGTCTGAAATCAGTGCTGACCGTGCTGTCAGGGAGGCTCAGGGAGCCTGAGAGCAGCCCCTGATGAGCTCCTCCTTTGTATGGAGCCTAGTTCTCAGGAGAGCACAAGTCCTTTGGGGGAATTTCAGTGGAGACAGGAGGGAGAAGTGCATATTATGACTTGCAGCCTGTACAGAAAGGCATTTGCAAAGGGTCTCAGTCTTTGCATTTTGTATCCAACATGCATAAAGTGATTGGTGGTTGCTCCCACCTAGGAGACAGAAGAAGACGGCCTCCCATGCTGTGACAGAGTTGGAGAACACCAAGGATTGCAGCCAAGCTGGGAAGCCTCTCCTGTGCCCCTCCCATCCCACGGAGGAGCTCAGGCTGTTCTGCGAGCAGTGTGACCAGCCCGTGTGCCGGGACTGCGTCCTGGGCAGACACCGCCAGCACCCCTGTGACGTCACCGGGAATGTCATCCACAGGCACGGGGACGCCCTGCGGGAGCTGCTGAAGAGCAGCCAGCAGCACATGGACACCCTGGAGGATGTGCTGAGCCAGGTCGATGAGATGGGCAGTGCCGTCCGCAGTCGCGCGGAGGCTGTGGCCGCAGAGATCTGCCAGTTTGCCAGGGGCTACGTGAAAGCGATTGAAGAGCACCGGGACCGGCTGCTGAAGCAGCTGGAGGACTTGAAGGTGCAGAAGGAAAACCTGCTGCACTTGCAGAAGGCCCAGCTGCAACAGCTGCTGCTGGACATGAGGACAGGCGTGGAGTTCACAGAGCACTTGCTGATGAGCGGCTCAGATGTGGAGATCCTCATCACCAAAGGGGTGGTGTCCAGCCGTCTGACAAAGCTCAACAGCATTGCTTACAGCACCCACCCCAGTGTGGACGACAGGATCCAGTTCTCCCCCCATGAGAGGGCAGGGCAGTGTTGTGGCTATGAAGTTTTTGGGGCCATTCTCAATAAAGTGGTTGATCCAGCCAGATGTACCCTGCATGGGGAAGGTAATGGTATGCTGTGCAGCAGCTGAATGGGAATGCACTGCTCCCTGAAGTCACCCCTCTGCTCTCTGTACCCACATGGTGTGCAGCTTCTGGCACTGTTGGCTCCCTGCTATCCAGTCATTGACCAGGGGCAGAGGTAGAGCCCCAGCAGAGGTTGCATTGCCTGCCTAAGGGAGCTGTGCTGGGCAGGGAGCCAGGCAGCTTTTCTCATCCAGATGTGCAGAGCGTAGGGGACTGCCCTTCTCAACATCACTGACCTCAGCATGGGGCTGAGGTGTGAGGAGGGCTCACTGGGGGGATAGAAATGGCACCTGCAGTAGCAGGACATGATGCTTTCCCAGTGGCCCTCAGCATGAGCCCAGGCAGATCCACTTTGTGGCTGAGTGAGTAGGTTCATTCCCATTAAGGCTTCTACTGAAATTGCTGTGGGAATACCTGGCATTGATGTTTTCGTGGATATTTGCTTACTAAGGACTTGGAGCAGGGCCAGCAAACAGATAATGTTCAGACCATCCCACAGAGCACAGCCAGCTCCGGTCAGTCACGGCCTGTTCTGGGCAGATGAGACAGACCCAGGGCCTTCTGGATCCCTCCCATGCCAAACTGAAGTGCTTGTAGGTGTTGAGATTTCTGGTGCTCCACACTGCACAGTGGGGCTGTTCCTTCTTCTGGGTTGCATGGTGCATCTTGGGGCCTTCTGGGAAGGTGCCAGCTGGGCTTAGAGTGACAGAAAAAAGACCCCCCCTGGGTCCATACAGACCTCTGGGCTAAACCTGCCAAGCTCAGAACCTATGGCTTCCACTCTTTCCTGATACCCAGTCATATGTTGACTTTTCACTGTGAGTGGAAGGAGCTGTACACCCCAGAAGCAAAGTCCTGGCTGTGCTCTGATGGGGCTGCAACTCTGCAAAATAGGTGGGAGGTGGCAGTCACGGCTTGACTTGAATCCATTCTAGTCCTGTTTCTTTCTGGTTTGGTTTGTTTTTTTCCCCAGATCTCCACAGTGCCCGTCAGAACCAGCTGAGCGGCTTTACCCTGCTGTGCAAGGACACCACGGGGGAGCGCATGGGGCGGGGAGGAGAGACTGTGCGGGTCACCATCACCCACAAGGACAAGAGGGACTGGTGGGTATTTCACCCAAGAAACCCCTGGTCACTGGCTTTGCCTTCCTGCCTCCCTTACCCTGGCTCCCTGCTTGCTTAGGCAGGTGGGAGGATGTGCTTCAGCATGTGGGTCAGAATCTGTAGAGGAAAAGGCACTACTCCTTCTCCCACAGGTACAGCAGTGCTTCCTACTGGTTGTATTTGGCTGGACAGTGATTGCTGTATTGTATTGGCTGGACAGTGATTTGTATTGAGTCTTTGAGTGATTTGGGCTTCCTAAAGGATTCAACTCCTGGTGTGTGTTGCTAGACACGGTCAGAGGGAGCTGTTGTTCCTCCTGACTTCTCTCAGCAGATACCTGGGGCCCCTGCTGTTGTTAACACGTAACAAGTGTAAGTCATCGCAAGCCCTGGATGACCGTCCCAAGTCAGAGAGTTTACCAACCCCACGAGCCTCTGACAGCTGATGGAAGTGCCTACTTCATGTTCTGGAGAAAGAATCTGTATTGTGCTTTTGTCCTTTTTCCTGTAGTTGCGAGCGTTGAGTACTTCAACATGTTTGGAGGTTTTCTAGCATATGCAGGAAATGCTGCACTTGAGCCCCTTAGTGTTTCCACAAGGAAAATGACCAACCAGAAAAAATTATAACTGTTTCCAGACCACACTTGTCACTAAAGAGCAGCCAGGCACAAAAGCAGAACCAGCTGGGGGTCAGTTTTTCAGAAAAATATCTATTTGTTTGTAATAGTTGGAACCAGATGTCAGCATTAATTTGTTCCAGGAACACTCATGATGGGATGACCTGATGAAAAGAAGGGGCAGGATGCTAAAACCCTTTGCTATGTTGACAAAGCACACAGAAGCAGTGCTGGCTGCACAGATGCTTATCAATAGAGCATCACTGTCCAAAAATATTGTTCCAATGTACCCTCCAAAGAAAATAGTTCCAATGTACCTTCCTTCCCTAAGTGCATATACAGTGTAGGAAGGTGCATGCCTGAGGGGTTTGTGGATTTCTCTTGGTGGGGTAGAGGTCGCTGTGGCCACATTCACTCAGTGTCTTGCTCTTGCCTGTATGCAGTTGCTGTATGGGTTGCTGAAAGCTGTCTGGCTTTGTTTTGAGGCACAACAGCTGCAGAAGAGTGTGAAGTATCACCACACAGTTCATGGCAGGAAATTATGTAGGCAGCTGTATTGACATGAAGTGTTGGGGGTGGGGAATACAGATTATAAACTGTCACGGGGCCCAGGAGACTTTATTAGTGGGGATTAGCAAGATCACCTTCCTCCATGCAGAGCTGCCTGGTAATTATCTGGGGAAAGCTTTCCATCTTCCTATGGAGCAGGCAATCCTCAAGTAACCAGCTGAGGCTTTCTCTCTAGCACTGTTCACCAGGGTTCCTTGTGAAACACAATGAACTTCGCTATGAAAAAGGAGAGTTTACCAGCAGGGACCTAGAACTCCTCAGCATTGAAGGGAAGAGTTGGAGTTAATGCAGTTAGGACAGCGGTTAAAGTGATTAAAACCTACCCTATTATATCCTGTCTTCTTAATGGGTTTTCTGGAGGTAACTGCTTGCTGAAGCTGTGAATTTAACCCATTTCTGTGGGCTCTTATCTGATGGGATAATCTAACTTGCAAGTGTGCTGTGTGTCATCTGCCTTTTCGGAGTGCAGGTTGCTACAAATCCTTGCAGTGCAGCTGGCTTTGTGACTTCCTTTGTATGGTATTTGCTGCTTCCAGTAGCAGGGGTGTGTGAAAGCCACTCTAGGCCAATCTAGGCCAAACTCTGGTTTACACTTAAAGCAATTTTCTGCCAGTCACTGACCTCTTGGACTTCTCTCTGTTCACAGTGCACTCAAGCCAACAGTATGTGATAATGGTGATGGCACCTACTGTATTTCCTACAGCCCTGAGGAGCCAGGCTTGTATGCTGTCTGCGTCTGTGTGAAAGGGCAGCATGTGCAGGTAGCATTTCTTGTTTCTCTTGCACTGCTTTTCCTTTACCTGCTTTTCTTTTCTTACGCATTTGCTTTAAATCTTTCTAAGGATTACCTCTACCACGTCGCAGTTTAAGACTGGGCTTAGTGATCTGTGACTGACAGGGTCACCCAGTTGGTGTCTGAGAACACAGACACGTGTGACAGCACCCACTGCAGCAGCCTCTCTGTTTGCTTGTCCTCTGCAGGGCTCCCCTTTCACTCTGATGGTGAGGCACAAGTTCCGTGAGCACCAGGGGGTGTTCCACTGCTGCACGTTCTGCTCAAGCGGAGGCCAGAAAGCCGCTCGCTGTGCCTGTGGTGGGACCATGCCAGGTGGGTGCTCAGCTCTCCCCACGCTGCTGGGCTCTGGAGGATTTGTTGCACTAGGCCCTCCCTAGTGGATAGAGGTGTGAGGAGATACTTTGGCCGAACTCGTGCCTTGCACATGCACTAGGACTGTGGTAAAATGTGCGTACACGTGTTCGGGTGGGGTGTGACTGCAGCAGTGAGAAATGCAGGAGGACACCCAAAGGGTTTTCGTGGCACATCCCATAGAGACCTGAGCCAGGTGTGCAGGAGGTGGGGCCGGGCACCTCAGCCTTTCAGCCCTTCTGAGTGAGGCTGAGCAGCATTGCATCTACAGTGTTCCTATTCCAGTGCTGGCATGCTGTGTCACATGGTGACCAACTCTGGACAAGCCTCACTCCATGTTGAGGACAAGAGTTCAACACCCTTACTTGTTTAATCCCAACCAGCTTCCCTGTCCTTAACCTGCATGTGTCATCATGTGTTTTGCATGTTTTTGGGATAGAACTGACCTCTTCCTTTTTCTGAGCTTGATCTGTATCTTTGGCCATAGCCACAGGCAGCTGGCTTGGGGTTCTGGATGCCCAGGTATTGCTTTATTCAACAGGCAAGGGGACAGAAATCTTCAGCGTTCCCCAGCTACTGAGATGAGTTGTTCTTTCTTTATGGATCCCTGGCAGTTTTGGCCTTGAATATGCTGTGTTCTCATCAGCACATTTTAGAGAAGTCCTGGGGCCAAAGCCTGTAACACACTGGGATTTTCTGGCCCACTTTGGGTTGAGCTGCTGGTGCCTCTTCTCTTGCAGGTGGGTACCAAGGCTGTGGCCATGGACACAAAGGTCACCCTGGCTGCCACCACTGGTCGTGCTGTGGACAAGTGAAGGAGAGCTCAGAGTGTTTGTGTGCGCCACCCAGCGACACCTCCCAGAGGAGTTTGCTCAGGACAGTGGCACTCTGAGCAGCCAGGTGAGCTCCTGGGAGCCCAGGCTGCTGCTGCTGGCTGCTCCATGAGCATAAATGATGCATGAGGATCCATATGATAGATCCCTGCATAGCCTCACTGCCAGCAAACAGCGTGATGGGTGTGAGTTGAGAGGGAGGGATGAGAGGAAATAAAATTGTGCCTTATGTTCTACCCAGGGGTGTGTATGCAAAGTCATTTTGTGCTTGAACAGGAGCAAATTCTGGGAATTGTACTGGTGCGTACACTTCAGAGGACTTTGGCCCATGGGGACATGCTCTAAGGAAGGGGAAATTCAGTCTGAGCAGTTACCTCACAGGAGGGTCAAGATGTGTCCCACTCTGTGGGGTCAACAGCCTCTGCTGTCCTTCTTGATGAGGTCAAAGCTGCTCTTTGGGGCACATTCCAAAGCATTTGTGGTCATGCCTTGGAAAGGCTTGGCAGCCTGAATATGGCATCTGCCTCCCTGTTGGATATGCATCTGGATTCCAGCCTTGGATGTGTGCACAATCATGCTTCTGGGAGCTGCTCTTTGTTTGCAACTCTTGCACTTTCTCCAGGTAAACTGCAGTCTCATTATACCCTGCCTGCAAAGTAGGGGCAAGGTGATGTAGTAATGTATCTGCAGAAGTCCAAGAAAACTTCATTACACTGATGGGAACAGGAACTGGAGTATCATTCATCTGGTCTGTGTGTTCTCCATGGGGATGATGTGGGACACAGTGCTGCTGGGGATGTTGCAGGAACCAGAGGAGTGCCCAGCTCACCCAGGGAAGATCTGGAGACAGTTTGAGCATCAGTAGGAGTCACAGACACAAGTTTGCAATTGTCTGTCCAGAACTGTCGCACAGGAGATGGAACACAGCAAAACTCCTGGATTTGGCTTGTGCAGCCTTGGCAAGACACTTTTTAGACAGAGAGTTTGTCCCATTTTCCATAGGGGAAGGGGGATGGATATATATATATATATATATGTATCCATCTCCTGGGCTTGTGTACCTGCTACCAACCCATAGTTGGGGAAATGGCATCTGTGATGAAGAAGAAGAGGCACTTCCATGGAAGGGCAATTGCCAACCTGCTGGCTTCTGCCAGCTGCTTGCCTGGGTGAAGGAGACAACCTGAATACCTTCTTTTACAAAACACATTCCTGTCATTGAGACTGGGAGCACCACTGTCCTGGGAGTAACCTTGCCAGTAGGTGTGTGTGGCTAGGGGGTCCTAATTCTGCCTGAGGAGCTGGACACAAAGGTCCAGCTGTTGGTCACTCAGGGAGAGGAATGCTGCTTCTCTGTCAACAGCAAGGACTGGTTCTTGCTTTCTGCATTATGATAGCTGGCTTGTAAATAGTAGAAACCTGCACTGTCTGTTTGCTTGCTCAGCCTTAGAAGTTTCTCATTTGTTGTTTGTTCCTCTTACAAAGCCAGTTTTGGAACTTCTTCCCAGCAAAGGAGATAGACACCCTTATGCAAATGTTGTTTATAGCTTTCCATTAATCATCCAGAAAGGGCTGTCAAACAATCAGGGGAAGGTTAGGCAGTTTAAATCTCCAAGTTAGGCAATTTCAACATCCAAGTTGCTGACTCTGAAATTTCGAAGGAAAGTTTAGTTTGAGTTAACCTTTAATGAAACAAACAGTAACTCATTCTCATCCTTGCTATGTACAGAGTCAGTGCTCAGTGCAGAATGTGATGTGAACCAAAATGCCTGTGTTTTGGTATCTATTTCTTGCCCCCCACCCCACTATATGTGTTGTTTTTCTCAGAGCCTCCATGCTGTCTTGCAGAGGGAACACATAAGGACAGCTCTACCTTCTAGGCACATGATTTCTGTCTAAAAACATCTTAGTCCTCTCAGACAGAGGAATGTGTTTTCTCTTTGTGTTAGGTATCCCTTACACACCCTGTCGCTGACATTTTCCGAGAAGCTGTTTGTCAGAATTACACCAATGAACACATAAACCCTTCAGGGAACTGCAGCTCTCTATTTGACATGGGGAGAGCAGTTTTTGGACAGCTTGGGTCAGGCCCTGGTATTGATTTTTTTCTTTTTGTTACACTTGAAGGCTCAGTTGGTCCCAGGGATTAGGAAGTATTGCCAGCTACCACTGTGTGTTTGGCCCAGGAGGGCTGTGCATGAGGGTATCTTGAAGATACATGTTCAGGAAAGACATTTAATGACCTCAGTCACTTTGGAAGGGGCTGTAGGTGTGAATATCCTTCCATTATTTGCCAGCAGCCTTTGCCCTCAGCCTTCACAATTCAAAGTACTTTGCAAGTGATTGTATCCTTCTGATCTGCTGGAGTCTGACATTGGACCCCAACAACCATTCCCAAGATGGGCTTCCAGTGCTCTGTTGGTAAACAGCCTGGGTCAGGTTGTGGATTAGGAGGTGTAGTTAGTCTGCTGGGCTATATGATGTTATTTCTGTCCAGCTGGTCCTTGAGATAATGAAGGTATTTTCAAGACATGCATGCAGTGCTGACAAAACTGCACTGGTAGATACTGATATTTTTTTCCCAGAACAAAAGCTCGTTGATGAAATTGCCTGTCTCCAAAATTTGGGGAAAAAATTGGGGATGAACATGAGGAGGGGCTTTGGGAGGCAAGAGAAGGAGGATTTACTCCCTCAATAGGGAAAACAGAGTGTAGCTGGAAGAGAAACTATCAAGAAAAAGAGACTGTGGAAAACCTGGAAGGATGCCTGGGGCCTGAAAGACTCCATGTAGAGTGCTTCCAGAGTCAGGGTCAGGCTAGAGTATCTCCCCTTTCTTGGAGAGGCAAACCACACTGGTGACACGACTGCACTTGTGGCTCTGTTCACGAGTGTCTATTTTGTCCCAGAAGATCTCAGGAGCAGAGCAGACTCTGGCTCAGATGGGCTTCTTGACCTTCCCATGGCAGAAGGTGCTTCACAGGGGTGCACTGATGGAAATGCCGTGTCGGGACAGATCTGCATGCACTGTGGAGGACTTCGTGTGTTTGCAGCCCAGGCTGGCTCAGCACCTCCTGGTTTTGAGAGATGAGGGCTTGTTCTGGGAGCTGCAGCCTCCAGCTTCCCTTCACAGGCAGGTGAGGCTGAAGACAGGTATGGCCCATAAGGCAGTGTCAAATTCTCCTCCCTCCAGATCACTGGCATTCTCATTTATTGTGCTTCTCCAAGCACCTCTCGACATCATTGTTACAGGTGTGGGATCATAAGGCTGGAAAGATGTCCTACATTTTGGGTCAAACCCCAAGAATAGCTTTCATCTCTTTCAGCTTGCTGGCTGCCTACACTTCTGTGGAATGCTCTGTCAAACTTGGCTGCTGGTCAGTTGTTGCCAGAACTCCATCTTCTCCTTCACTGATAGCTCCTGCAGCGTTCCAGTGACGCTGAAATAAGGTGTGAACTTTCCATAAGAAGGGGAACTCTTCCGTAGGATACCAGCTGCTGGGCCCAGCAAAGCTGGTAGCACTGTGTGCCTGCTGTTGCCTTAGTGAAGGCAGCTGATGTGTCCCAGGTGTTCATCAGCTCTCACAGACCATGTGGGACCAGATCCTGCTGTCACATTTGGTTGGATTTGCTAATAAATTCAACATTGGTGAGAGCTGGGCAGATCATGTGGTCACAGATCCTTGGTTGCTTTGGGAAATCCTGAACACCTCTTGGGGTTTTTTCACAGTATGAGCACACAGACGGGGGTAGGCTCCAGCATGAGCTGCTCAGAAATTAATGTGGTGTTGCCCTGGGGAGTGGGACTCATCCTGGTCCTGCTGGGGCTGCCTCTGCCTGGGAAGCAGACATGTTTTTCCAACATGGAAGTAACCTGATGACTGTGCAATGGGGTGTGCTGTGGCTGACCTGGAGTTAACTGGAGCTGAAAGGGGACACCTTGTCTGCCCACTGCACACGCAGCTATAAATCAGGTGTCACCACAGCCATTAATCAAGTGTCACCGAGGACAACAGGATATTTCTTAATGTGCATTTCCCACCAGGCCACTGTGGCCTAGAGCTATTCTTAGCTTCTAGTACTGTCCTGCTAAATTATGAGAGGCTTTGTAATCAGCAGAATGCTAACAAATAAATGAGGATTTTTTTTTCCAGATTATCATCACTGACCAGTATTTATTGGTCTTGATTTTAACCTCTGGTTGTTAGAGAGAAAGGAGTTTGGTTTTTTTAGGTGCTGGATGGTTCCTAGTTGCTCTGGGTATCCTCAGCTCTGCATGGGAAAGCTGTTCACTCCCACTAACCATCCAAACTTGCTGGAGATAGCTATAGACTGTCAAAAATCCCCTTTTTCCCATACTCCCTGGAACACAGTCCAGATGCAGATGTCAGGATACGCAGGTTCCCTTTCGGGAAACTGAACACGGTGGTGCAAGCTGCCTTCCCTTTTCTGCTCTTTCACAACCTCTCCGCCCTTCTCAACTTCTTATGCCCAAGAGCTGTTCATCCTGAACCCAGCCTCATCTGAGACCAAGCCCAGAGGGAAAGACCTGCAGGGTGTTGCAGGGGCCATTTTCTTTCCTTTACATGCTCCAAAGTGCACCACAATGGCAGACCTGAGAGCAGCAGGAGCTGGCCTCAGGGTGGGGGAGGTAGTTTGGCCTGAAGGAGTCCAGTGGGGTTAAACAGCAGTCAGAAAAGGAGCCACTGCCAAACCTTTGTGACTCTGAGAGCCCTGCTGAGCCTGGAGGAGCCACTTGGCACAGCACAGGGAGGCTGGGGAGACTCACACTGCGAATGGGGCCAGGAGGGGGACCCCCAGGTGGGACCTCTCTGCCCAGTGCCAAGAGAATGGTTGGAGATTTTTGTAAGAAGACCTGAGCTTGTCCTGGATATGACACAACCCCCCAGGGATAGGTAAGTTGCAGATCTCCTGGGACACTTGTGCACTCTAACCCAGGATTAGCTGGCTACCAAACCACAAGCTGCGCTATTTTTTGTCTTAAATAAGACATGCTTCTTAAATGGATGTGTAGGAGGTCTCTCCTGTTGCCCCAGTGTCTAGCCAGGCCTCCCTGCTTTTGACTGCCCTGGTGGGGGGAGTTGAGATGCTCAGTGCTTCCTCATTCCTGAGAGTTCAGTGCTTGGGCTCACCACTCCTTAGCTGCATTCAGTTATTTAAGCAGGACAGCTTGGGATGATATATCATGCAAAGGACATGGGCTGTGCTGAACACTGTGGGACCTTCGGCACCTGGCGTTTGACTTGTCTCCATAGATGTTGTGACCATGGCATCCCAGGGCCAGGTCATTTTCTGCAGGTATGGTACTATCTGCCCCTGCTTTGGGAGAGGGGAGGGAGGGAACTTCATTTTTCAGACTCTTGGGATGTATCACCCTGCTGCCAGGAGCTTTCAAGACAGCGGTTCTTCGCAGCTTGACTATACTGCAGTCGCTCAAGCTACCTGAATACCAGTACAACTTGTCTTACACAATTAGTAAGGCCATGTATGTATCAGACACCCATGTGCAGGTCCTCAGCTGTAGCCAGGATGGAGATGTGTGTCCTAGAAACCGTGCGTTTACTAGAATTTGCTTCCCCAGGATTGAATGCTGTGACAGAGTGGGGTAGCAATACTTGAGGAAGGCTGTATTCCTGCTGTTGTATTTTGGGGTTTCAGTGGCTTGAGGAAGGCACCCCATTCCTTCTGCTGGTCCTCAGACAGTTGCTTGTGTTTCCATCACAGCAGCTTGCTGTGGAGAGAAAGAAACTGTCCTCCACAAGTTTCCTTGCAAGAGTAAGAGCAGGAAAGACATTCTTAAACTGTTTTGTGCCTCTCATTTCAATGAGCCTGTTTCCTTTGGAGCTATTGACCAAGTGCTGGTGAACTACAGTTGGAAAAAGAAGTAGTAAAAATATCTACCTCGTATCATCATCTCCTGATTAGTTGAAAATAACCCCCACCACATGGATAAAATGGCAAACTTTTTCAGCCTCTGGTGAACATGGACTGAGCTTTCATCTAAACCTCACTGCTTGAACAGAGACAGCAACAAGATATGTCTTTCCATCCCAGGTGTGGATTTTCCAGGCTGGATGGAGACAGAGGATCCAGTGGTGTGTGAGACAGTCCTGCTGGCATTTATTCTGTGAAAAAGGTTTCAGCTGTTACCACTATCCATCCCATGTGAGCTGAACAGCAGTGGGGAAAAGGACAGGCTACATGTGAACAGAAGAGACCTCATACATGAGCTTTGTCACATGGGGCATCAAGGAAGAACTAAATAGCAGTATTGTCTGCACCTTTTCACTGGCAGAAGTGAGGTCACCTGTAGACACAATGTCACACAGTGCAAATATTCCCTGGGCACTGTATTCCTCATGTGTCTGGAATGCACGCAGTAACCAGCTCTGTTATTCTCAAGAGGCAGCTCAGCCAGCCTCTGTCAGGGAAATTAAATAACTGATGGGTGTGAAAAAATGCACATCTATCCCTTGCTGCTCTGAAAACCTTCCTCCTGCTCTGCCAGTGCCTCTGCCTGCCCTGCCAGGCAGCAGGAGGTTACTTCTACAGCAGGGAGAAGCAGGCTTCCTTCAGGGACATTTGCTCTTCAGGCTAATCCTGAAATGCAGAAACAGACCGGAGAGAGGGGTGAATTTTCCAGGAAGTTTCCTAGAAGCAGTGGAAGATTTCTGCTCATTACAGGGAAAAAACAAAACCAACCAAGGAAACAAAACCAAAACCAAAAAGCCCCAACAAAAACAACAACAACAAAACCCCCCGAGGAGCTGAAGAAAGTTGGGTTCTGCGATCATCAGCTGCCTATTGGAATAGAAACCCTGTTGTTTTGGGTTACCACTGCCATGCTATTTCTTTTCCACAGTGAATTTTGATACAAGGAGGAAGGCGAGGGACCTTCAATATCTTAATCTTCCAGTTCTTTTGACCCTCTAAGCCTATTCCTGAGGGAAAGCTTAGCTACAGATCTGGAGGAGTAGGACTGCTGCCTATCACAGCCAGGCTGCAAGCCTCTCCCTGTCCCGGGCTGTGCTCAGCAGCATTCAGGCAGGGAATGAATGGATGAATTTAACACCCAATTTGATTCCAAGTTTGGCTGATGAGGAACAAGACTACGGAAAAGAGGGTAGGATGCACGGAGCAGCATCCCACAGGGTGTCAAATTGGTGCCGGGAGCTGAGGGTGGTGTCAGGGCTCCAGCTGGTGCATCCTCAACTACCTGCATCAGTCTGTTTCCATGCCTTTAAAACACTGGAGGTACCAGCACAGAAAATTGCTTTTTGCTTGAAGTGCTTGAACTGGACTGCTGCAAAACACAACTACCACCAGCATGTGGCTGGGATGCCAGGTTCCTCTAGTTCACTCTGCACTCCAGATCTCCTCGTTACACACAGTGGGCTCACAGGCAAATCTTTGTAAGGATCTTGTGATTCCTGGATCTTGCAGTTTCTGCAGAGGAAACTCCAGAGGGACTAATTTCTCCTTGTCCCTCACAAGGGATGTTGAAATGGACGGTGGCATCTGTATACCCAAAATTGCCATTCCCCCTGTAAAAAATGAGCAGATTTTTCAATCGGCCCTGCTGGTGCCCTGAAACAGGGGTGGGTAGCAGCTCTCTGGGTGCAAAGCTAGCAATGCTTTGCAGCCATGGGGGCAGGTGGCACCAGCACAGGACAAAAGCATTGGTGTGGCCTGTTTGTGCTGGTTTGTATGTGAGTAAGCTGAGGATGGCTTTGGCCAGAAGAGTGTAAGGGCAGAGGTGGTGTTAAGGTCCTTTCAAGGACCAGAGGCAGGTGTGGTGGCACTTGAAGCATTCAGGGACTGCACAGGAGGACATCCTGGCTGCTTGTCCCCTGCCATACCTCCCAGCATTTACTGTAACCCTCTGGCAGCATCCCTCGGCTCTGAGCAATTTCTTCCCTGCCTATCCTTGGGAAGAAGGATTATAAGATATACGGATAAAGGTGAGTCACAACTGTTGTGTGACAACTGCTGTGACAGCCACAGTGTGGCTGCTGCTTGCTTTGTGCTTCCCAGGCGTGAGAGCTGAGGCTGGTCATGGCAACAATGGCTGAGTTCATAGCAACTATCTCGCTCTGGGATCAACTCCCAGAGTGGAAATTGGTAGAGCTCCTCAAGGAGATGGATATTCAGCATGTATGACACCTGGCATCTTCCCCAGAACAGGAAAGCACAGGCTGTCCCACGGTGAGCCTGGGTGAAATCTTGAGTGACTCAGGGTTGAGCCCCGTGGGACACGGCAAGATTTTGCTGGGAGCTGTCACACTGCGGGAGCCATCAAAGTCCCCATCCTGCAGGCCCTTGGGGGAGGCAGTGGCTGGTGATGGGTCCCCAGCTGCCTGATGCCCATGGCTGGATGATATCCATGGCTTTTCTCCCAGCAGGGTCAGCTGTGACCACAGCAGCAACAGGGAGTAGGGGTAGGACTGCTGTCCACCCTGGCCATAAGTGAAAGCTGGTGACAATGGGGAAGAAGCCAAACGTGACATCTCCCAGTTCTGAGGGCATCTAGGCAGAGCTTGGTATGGATGTGGATGTGTATATGGATTTGTATGAACCCTTATCTGGACTTACCACATATTTTGGTGAAATACAGGGTTCTGATCCCTTCTGAGCATGTGCAAACAGAGCTTCCTCAGACAACTTCCCACTGGCTTTAAGGATGAGGAAAGGAGATAGTGGGAGGGCAAACAAGTCTGCAACATCTCCCCTTTTCTCTATTCCCTCTTTCAACCCATCTTCTCTTTCTCCTTTCCCTGCTGTTCCCTGCGGGAGAGGCTTGTTCACATGGTTCGGTTCTGTGGAGTTCCGTATCAGCCCTGTGATCGTGGCATCTGTGGAAACTGAGCAAGTCACAGATGCAGGCACACATCAGTGGTGGGAGGAGCCCATGGCTGTAAGGCTGTAAGATGGACTCTCCTGCAGGAGGCTGCCCAGTACGGTGGGAAAGTGTGCTGCAAACCAGCAAATGCTGCTGAAGCGGAGCAGCTGGTTTTGTGTGGGCAGAAGGGCCGTGACCTCTCACAGCCTGCAGCTCTCTGGGCTTCTCCTCTGTGAGGAATCTCTGTGAGACTGCTGGGCATGAGCATGAGCTGCTTGCTCCAGGATGTACCTGTGGGTTTTGTGGGGAGCTGCTTCAGGGCTTGCTCTGGTTGGGAGCTGAGTTTGCTGCCACAAACCCTCAGTCCACAGGAAAATGTGCCTGTGACCACATGAGAGCTCCACTGGCTGTGGTGGGAGGCCATACCCCACCGCGTTTCTGGGTCTGTCCAAACTCGGCTGCACTGGAGAGGTTGTGCTTGGCAAGGCTGGAGTTGTGCAGATCCATGATGTGCTGCCTTTCTTCTCCTGTTTCTTCACGGCTGCTCCACCTGTGTGGCTTGGCAAGTGGTCCTCTCCTCCTCAGTCTCTCATTGAACAGCCCATTACCCATCCCCACATGGAGCATCCCAAATCCAACCAGCTCAAAAAAATGGCCCTGTTTCCAGACCTGTCCTGCACATTCCCTGTCTGTACCTGGTGTCTTGTGGGGTCAGGGGCCTCTCTGCTCTGCTCACTCCCTGGTCCCTCGCAAGTGCCAGCAGGGATTGCCTGACTTGCTTATGCACCAGGGGATGCAGCAGGGAGCATCCTCCACTGGGGCCAGCTGCCTGCTCTCAAAGGCAAAGCCTGGCTCTCCTGCCACATGGTCCCCCACTGCTGATGGCAAGTGCTGGTCACCTGAATGTTCATCACTGTTGTGGTCATGTGCTTCACCCAACAGCTGCATTCTGGGTCTGTGGCTCACCTGCCTCCACCTCCTTCCTGCAGACGGCTCTGCAGATGGACAATACAGGCATGGGGTGTGAAGGAGGCGGGCTGTGTGGTAATGTTGTCCTTTCCTTTTTCCCCAGTAGCATGACTACAGTCATTATCATCCTGGCTGCAGTGATTGCCCTGATCATTGGTTTTGGTGTCTCAGGTATGTGCTCAGATTTCTTGCTGTTACTGGTTGGGTGGTGAACTTCTGCTCTGCCTCTACCTCCGTGTGTCCGTCCCGTGCACAGGCTGAGGTGTGATGGCATGTGGAAGTGCCACCGACCACCCTTTAACAAAGGCTGGGTGGGTGTAGAGCTGTGCTGCTGGAGGTGTAGTGGTGTGTCAGCTGAGATTTCCTTGGGCTTGGAGCCCCAAACCTACACATGAAGTCCTGCGCACACACTGTGCTCCTTCTACCAGATAGGATGAGGTGATGGGATGGTATTTACTGTGAAATCGGAGAGCATCTGCCAGGATGGGGCACCTTCCCCAGTTCCCTCAGAGAACAGAAATGCATTGCTTTGGTGCTGGCCAAAATGTAGCCTCCTTGGAATGTGCTGAGTGAGGATGGGTAGGGAAGGGCTGCATGGGAAAGAGGATCTGGCTCAGGGGATTCTTGCATCTTAGGGTTTGAAAAGCTGACTTTTCTGAAATGAAAGAAAAATGTTTGGATTTCAGTAACAGGGAAAGAGCTGCTATTTCTCTGCCAGCATTATGCCTTGCAATCACATTTATACTGCATAAAGGGAGGCCCTGACTAAGACAAGACACAAAAATCATGCTCTTCTGGAGAAAAATCCCTGATACATATAAGTAAACAAGAAAATACCACATGAATTCTTCTCAAACAAGTAAGAAGAGCTACTTTTTGAAGCACTCTTTTGGAAAAGAAATGCTCCTGTGCTTTATCTTGTGCTTTATACAACCCACAAGAGCTGACCTCTGCTAGCAACACTGGTAGCTGCCACTGGTGGCCTTGCCATGTAGCCAGTGCCTGTTCAACCTCAGGCTTGGTCCGTAACAGCCACAGGGCAGTCTGGCCTTTCTCCAGGCTCACTGCCTCCCCTTTCTCCAGCCTCCTCGCTCTCTTCTTGCAGGAAAACGCTCCATCAGTGTGACGGCACTGACGTCTCCAGGGAACATTGGCCAGCGCAGCATCCTGGGCTGCACTTTCGAACCCGACATCCGGATGGACATCATAGCGATCCGGTGGGCCAAAGAGGGGGTTGCTGGCCTGGTCCACGAGTTTAAAGGTGGAAAGGACCACCTGCAAGAGCAAGATCCGTCGTTTCAGGGCCGCACGGCCGTGTTTGCGGACCAGGTGATCGGCGGGAACGCTTCCCTGGAGCTGAGGGATGTGCAGCTCTCGGATGCCGGCACCTACCGGTGCTCCGTCACCACAGCCAGAGGGAGCGGGGCAGCGGTGCTGCGGTACAGGACAGGAGGTGAGGGCTACAAGGAACAAAATCCTGCTGCAAAACACATGCTACTGCAGCTTGGTTGAACCTACCTATGCTTATGATTGTGCTGCACCCCTGAGTAGGGTATTTTTCTGGCTTTCACGGGGATATTTATGGCCTTACCCACTCTTTTGACACTGTTGTTCCAGAAAAGGTTATGATTTTGATAACATGGTCGCTTTTTCTCTCTAGAATTAGGATATTACTTCCAGCCAGAAGTGCTGCATAGTAAAAATTGTAGCATATTTAATATATTTTTCTCAATTGCTGTGAAGTATTCAGTTTTTTAAAACTACTATCAAGGCAACAAGCCTCTGATATCATAGTTATCTGAAATATTACATATTTACGAGAGTCAGTCCTCCAGGGGAGACCTGGAAACCACAAAGTCTTCAGCCCCTTCCAATGAATTTGGCTGCAATAACAAGTCACCTCCCAAGAAGTCACCTCATGTTGAGACTGATGGGTGAACCCCTTGAGGGTCTCCTCCAGACTGCAGCCTTGGCAGCCTCCCTCTCATCCCTGTGGCCAGAATTGCTGCCCTGCAGCTCAAATTGGGTGAGGAAAAGCCCTCAGACCTCTCCAAGTGAAAAAAAGTTTTGGCTCAAGCCTGAGGGTTGCAAATGTTCCACAGGGACTTGGTCCCCTACCCCTCCTCAAAACCTTGTGGGTCTGCCTGTTTTTGTGTTGCCTGATTGGATGTTTAAAGTAATCCACACAGAAAAGGCATTGGAAAGAACACATGGAATGCTGTAACGGGTTTTATTTCCAACGTAGCTGTAAGAACTGTTCTGTGTGGAAAGACAGAGATGTTCCTTTTAGCTGATTTTCTTTAGCTCTCCCTCCCACCAGTTCATCTCCAGGTCCTCCTACCCAAAGCCAAAGCCGACGAATACAAAAGGCAGGTGTCCTGTGCTTTGGCTGTGTACAGCCCTCCTTATTCCAGGTCTGTGGGGGATTGCTCAGGAGAGGAAATGGCCTCAAGCTGCACCAGGGGAAGTTTATATTTAATATTAAGAAAAATTTTTTCATGGAAAGGGTTATCAAGCCGTGGCTGCCCAGGGAAGTGATGGAGTCACCCACTATCCCTAGAGATTTAAAATATGTGCATTTATGGTTATGGTGTAGTGGTGGACTTACTGCTGGGTTAACAGTTGGACTTGATCTTAAAGGTCTCTTCCAACCTTAAGGATTCTGCAGTCCTGTGAAGCTGTAGGTGTTGGTCAGGCCCCCTTCTCAGTGAGTGGAGAGGGTGAATCATCTTTCCCCCATTATTAAGAAAAACTAAAAGATGCTAAAGCTGTGCCATGACCTCAGCAAATCCTGTCAAGCTGGACTGCCATGTCCTAGGAGTCCTTAGATCCCATGTAGTCATCCTCCCATAGCCCAGCCTGTACAGAGCTCTGTCTGAGCCTGGTTTTGGTTTGGCTACAGGCAGTGCTGTGATGCTAAGCAGCGAGCAGCCTAGAAATACCTGGGACTGGCAGGAGCCGTTGGGTATTTCATGCCCAGTTCCTATCACTTCCCTTGTTTTGACTCTCTCTGTGTTTTCCTTCCCAAAGCCTTCAGCATCCCCATGGTGCAGATGGAGAGGAGCAGCCGTGGGGACACGCTGCAGTGCGCAGCCCCGCGCTGGTTCCCTCGCCCTGCTGTGCGCTGGACGGCCTACGGTGCCACGGGGGAGCAGCTGCCCCACGCTGCCAACACCAGCTACGAGCTGAACCCCGAGAACATCACCGTCAGGGTGGTCTCCCTCCTGCACAACGTCACTGCTAACGCCACCTACACCTGCGTGATTGAAAACAGCATTGCCAAGGCTACGGGCAACATCCGAGTGACAGGTAGGGTCCAACACCACCCAGAGACCACAGGCATGGGGGAGAGGCGTTTAAACAGTGTTCCTGGTGCACCAGGGGGTTCCTGCAGCACCTGGGTCAGTCAAGGAAGGGACTGAAAGCATGGCTAATCCAACCACTTCTCCGTCTGTCCCTGGGGTGGAGGAAAGGGTCTGTGTTTGGTCCTGCTACTTCTCATGGTATTGTCGCCTTGGCATGGGGACAGAACTGCCAGGGGACCAGAAGGAAGGACACACTTCAAAGGAGTATATTGCTTTGGAATGTTAACCAAAACCAAACCAACCAATCAAACCCCACATCTTTTGATACTTTCTTTAGCCAGTTCAGCTTAGATCCCATTTGTGTATCAAACCAACAGGCCCCTTTAGCTGTTATTAATGATAATACCTCTGACTCTAGCCCAATCCCTTTAATTAAAAGGCCAATTTACTCACAGAAAATCAAACTTTCCAAAGGTCCTGAGTATCTTCTGCTGTTCTACATGAGAGGGGTCATAATGCTTCTACAGCCAGGACTTCATTGCAATCGGTCTCCAGTACGAGAGGCAGGGTCTATTTTCATCCCTATTCAGAAAATAAGGGAAGGAATAAATACACATACTTTATTTGCCTTCCCTGCTGTGTTTCTGTTTTGGTAGCCTCTCACTATTCATTTGCTACAGATTTCAGCATTACAAAGGTGACCAACTTGCAGCTGGTGAACCTGAATGCAGAGTCAGTGTCATTGTCCTTTCCAGCCTGCTACTGGATGCTTCTGCTTCCCTTGTACCTGCTGTCAATATAATGCCTCTATAAAGCAATTGGAAACTCTACTGGACTTGGAGGTAAGCTTGAAAAGAGAAACTCATAAGCATATATGTTCAGTATGTGTAGAGGGTATGTAGACCCTCTTGCTGAATTTGGCTACAGCAGCAGACCTATCTCAAGCCTGCCAGAATGGGAGAATGTGTCTTTCCCCTCTGCCCATCCTTTCCCCATCCCCACCTTTAGGTGGGACACATGGCTTGGCCCTCCCACAGGCTCCCTGATGGCTTCTCCCATCACTTTCTGCAACCTTACAGATCCTTCTCTTGTACCATCAACTGTCAGTTCTTATCCCCTTGTTCTCTTTCCTGCGCACCCTCTGGACCTGGGCTACGGTCTATGGCTGCAAGGCAGCACGGGCTTTTTCCTCTCCCTGCTCACGAGACCAGCAGCAGTACAAGCCTTGCTTGTTCCCACTTTACTCAGACAACTCCACAGTTCAGTGCAGTGTCTGCAGTAAATACTAGACACCTTGAATGTGGCTAGAGGGAGCTGCCAGCCTGAGCAATCCCCCACAGACCTGGAATAAGGAGGGCTGTACACAGCCAAAGCACAGGACACCTGCCTTTAGTGTTCATCAGCTTTGGCTTTGGGTGGTAGGACCTGGAGGTCAACTGGTAAAAGGGTGAGCTAAAGAAAATCAGCTAAAGGGAATATCTCTGCTTTCCACACAGAACAGTTCTTACAGCTACATTGATGGCAGGACTCACTTCAGGCTTTCCTCCCTCTGGGGCTGAGAACTTTAAGGGTCCAGAGCAAACAGTAGCACAAACATGAAACTAGCTGATTTCTCTTGTGTTATTATTTCTTGCCCACACCAACAACAGGATACTTTGTTTGGCTTCACAAGAAATGTGGTAAGAATTGCATAAAGGAAAAGTTCTGATTGCAGGACAAGATATGTTTCCTTGTCTGATCCAACACAGTGACCAGAATCCTGATCATGAGCAGAAGTTCAGACACAAACAGGAAAAGAGCTTCCCGCAATACAGCTGAGAACTGCTCCTTCAGAGTACTAAAAGCAAGCAAATCTTAACTCCTCCCAAACAGATTTGATTCACCCATCTCTTGGCTTGTGATTCCCTGACTGTACTAATAACGCTGGAAATAAGAGAGCCAGTTAATCTCCTCCGTCTTCTCGGCATGCTAAAATCAAACTCCCCTTCTGAAAAAGATGTGAATAGCAGAACGGTGATGGGTTAGAAAACTGCCAACAGGCTTGGAATATCCTGGCAAAGGCAAACCACATCTAAAGTCCTGTATGAGAAGTGATGATTGCATTTGTAATGTGAAGTAAGAGCGGAACAGATTAGACAGCAGACAGAAAACTAACATACAGAATGAGGAGGAAAAGGACAGTAGTAAGATACTAGTCTCAAAGTTCAAATTGGAAAGCTCAAATTCAGAAGCAAAGTTATTAAATCCAGATATAACTATAGAGCCAAATTTTCTTTTTTTTTTTTAAATAACTGTTATCTGGCACTTCCTATCTATGTTTGTAGCACTGCCTGTTAGTCACATCACAGGCCTACTTTCAGTTGCACTTTTTAATCAGATTTGATCTCCTTGTCTTATCACTTACAGTCAACATTTTCCTCGGGCTGAGATAGTTTATTTTGGGGAGTTTTTTGTTTTGTTTTCTTTCTGGAGGGTGGAGAGTAAGCTTTAGTAAAATCTTTACTGTTTTGCAGAAAGCACTTACAGAAAAAAAGGTTGTCACAGCAAAACTTGCAGAGACCTCTGCTTTAAGCTATTTTGGCAACCTTTTAGGATGGAGTCTCAGAACTTTATTGAATGGTGGCATCTGTCAGGTCTTGTGCCACTCGCACTTTGCTCTCAGAAGTGGACAGCAGGCCTTGAGAGGGAAGATACTTCACCCCTCAATAAACCCACTGCCTGTATCACAGCTCTGTCCGTGCCTCTTCTTACCGGCCCCACCTAATATTCAGGTGGCTGTTCATAAACTGCAAAACAATGCCCAAATAATCTTGTCATTTAGTATCATGATCTCCAAACAGCAACTTACTCACTTCCCTTCTTTTCTTGAAGGAGATGCTTTAAAAGTGTAATTTTAATAATTTCAATTAGGGTAAGAAGACCATATCCTGTGGGAACTGTATCGTTTTGTTAATGGTCACCATATAGCAAGTAAACCTCAATACTAAAATAGATACTAAAACAGATATGGTGTTCTTTAAGTAATATTTTAATAGCTTTATTTAGTAGATACTACCACACAAAATGCACACATTGCGTGCCCTAGGCCCAAGGCAATAGCTGTCACATAGGAAGCACTGAACATCTCTCTTCCAAAATGCAGCCCAGTATCACTGGTCGACAACGGCCCAGAATGACCATTCAGGAAGTCCGCAAGTCACAGCAGCTGCTTGACTGCACACTTCACCCTGTGCTCACACGCTCCTTTCCCACTGGAAAGGAGATTCAAAAAGCTCCTGATCCCAGTAGGTATTTCCATAATTCCTCTCCCACTGGGAGAGATATTAAGCAGTGGCTCCTACTCAGCAGGAACTGGATGTCCTCGTCATCCTCTGGCTGTTCAGGTAGTGTAAGGCATCTTGTTCCACTTCCTCCACCTTCAGGCACAGCAGGCTCGGACGAGGCCCCACTTGTGACACGAACTCCATTTCACCACAGCGAAAATTCCGCAGCTGCAGGGGAGCTGCAGGGGAAAGGTACAACGGGTAACTCAGTACAGAGCTCTGGCTCTGCTCTGACTTCTGCACACAGCTGCAGAAGTTGCTGGGGGAGGGAAGGCCTTGCAGCAGCTGCTTGGCATCTGCTAAACCTCAAAGCACAGCATGATGAATGATTGCAGAATGTAGGCAGATGAACACATTTTGCCAGCATCCCCCCAAACTTGGAGGAAACAGACATTCTACACTGTGAAACACTGTGTATGTGCTGCTCACAGAGCTGATGCACTGGGTTTTGCATCCTCTATCAGTATCAGATACCTGCCTTTACAGACAGCGTACATGACAGCCAGAAACAGTCTCCACTGCAGAGCATCCTCTGGTGGGCTTAGCAAATAAACCCCTGCAGCACTTGGACTGAAATTTAAGCACTAGGTACTTGTGAACAGTGTAAAGAACTGGTGTGAAGAATGTCCCCTTAATACAGCAACTGCACAGTTGTGGCAGCATGAGCTGGGACCTCAGCACTCATGAATTCAAAACACTTCAGTGCTGATTTCCAGGTGAGGATTTCCAGGCCTAGTATTGACCCTACGTGCTGTCCTGTCTGAAGTAAAAACCCACTTGATTTGAGAGGTCTGCACAATAACTCTGGCTGATAAGATTCCTGACCCAGACAGGGACTGGGAATCTTTCTCAAAAACAGCTTTATGTTTCTGGGTGAAGTAGAAAAATTAATGTATGTTGTTTTAGTAATTTCTTTAATACTATTTCATTATTTTTGTAACCATGGATCTACTAAGACACAACTTAGCTCTACACTATAGAATTCAAAATTCCAGGAAAATCCTTCAAAGATCTTACTTTGTGGGCAGTGAAGGCAGCTCTTCTTCCCCAGCCTGGTGAGATGCCTCCTCCCTTCCTTCCCGCACCAAATGTTAGAAAAGGCAGCAGTACTTGCTTACCAGGCTGCAGGATCTTGGAGGGCTTCCTGTCTAGGCTGAAATCCAACAGGATAGGGCGACAAATGAGAGGACTCCTGCACAAACTCCTTAGGTAACAAGCAACGAGATCCTCGGGTTCCTCTAGACACTGAGGAAGGAAAGAGTGCGTTGCCAGGGAGTGTTCAGAGGGAGGCAGGGAGGCTCTGGAACACCCAGAGCAAAGGGAAATCCTGTCCAGCCGAGACTTGAGCCCAGCACACTGCAACTGCTGCTGGAATAACCCACTCACCCCTGTGCCAGGAGCTTCCCCGTGCTGAATGCACACGCTGCCCCTGCTCTGCACACAGTTCTGCACAGCTTCCCACTCGAGAAGGCTCAGGCCCAGCACTGCTGCTACATGTTCATTCCTGCACAGCACCACAGCTTCACCTGTTCCGTCCTCCACCAGCACCCTGTGCAGAGAGCAGGCAGGCTGGGATCAGAGAGAGGGCAGGACAGTGCCTGTCTCCCTAACAAGGGTCACACCCCAGACAACAGATCTCAGACAACAGAGTTTGTTCACACCTCAGAAGATGTGATAACTCCATCTTTGCTGTTCTGTCCACATCCCATCCTTGATATGATTTTCCCCCTCCTGTTTGTGGTGTAATTTGCTCCCTCGTCCCCACCTCCTCCCACACCCAATCCCTACAGCACTTACCGTGCACTGGCTTGCCTCACTCCTGTTTGTGATGGACATGGAGGATTGTGTCGGGTGCATCTCCCCTAAAGGAAGAAAAAAGCAACAGCTATGTATGGGTGGTTAAGTGAGAAGGGGAAGGGCCACTGATTATTTCAACCCTTCCCTAATTAAGTATGCAAAGGTGTAAAGAATTTCACTCCATTTCCAATGACTGTCCTGGGAAAAGTTTATATGGGGAGAAAAATCACCTGCTGCAAGGTGCTGATTCCCAATAGCAGTGAACATGGGAAGAGCAGAGCAGTAACTGAGTAGGATTGTCCTCTTCAATGTCATCACTTCACCCCCAGTCCTACCTGCCAGTCTGCCTGGCATCAGATACATACTTCTAATCAGTTATCACTTTAGTCCCTTTCTAATATGCAAGTCCTTCTCAGATACCAGAAAAGAGGGTCTGAAATCGAGATAGGAACTCTCTTACATGGTAGCAAAGGATGTGTGAGAGTAAAAAATCTGCAAGACCTCTCACAAATTATCTTAGTGGAAGCTTGAATACCTCTTTGAAGATGCAGCTGCAAAGTGAGCAAACCCACTGCAGGCACACAGTCAGCACACAGGACAAGTGGCATAAAATCCGGGCCTGGGGCAGCAGCTGAGATCTCAAGCTGGATAGAAACACTAGTGAGGGGGATGAGGCTTCTCCTGCAGGACTAGAAGAAATAGGACTTTGAGAAGCTTGGAACATAGAAGCCTTTCTTGGGACACTGTAAGATGAGAACAGACCCAACACTTACCTAGAAGGAAAAGGTAGGTGAGAAGCTGGCAGAGATACAATGCTCACACAGCTGGAGGCAATGTATGTGCAATAAACATTATGGAATCTGCAGTATGAAAGAGCAGACGTCAGAAAGCGCTCACAGAAACCAAACACTCGGTTTTCTTGGGATGACTGGGCTGATCTTCATTTGTAACACGGCAGGAAAATAATTTATGGTAAGGGATTGGGAGACATGAAGGTGTGCACAAGGGGTGAGGGAAGTCCGTATGGGAGGTCAGATTAAGAGATGGTTTCAAAGACAGCAAGAGAGATCAGAGACAGGATCAGGGCTCTAAAGACAGGAGGACCTTGAGATCTTGCGTTCCAGGTTCTGGAAGAGGATCTTGGCTCCAGGTAGCAAACCCCAGAGATGCTGCAGGTAGGTGGCAGTAATGTAGATGTCCATCACAACAGGGGAGCCTGGAGCAGCTGAGACACCGAGCTTCACGCTGTGATCCCTGGACAGCAGAGTCCCTGGGGAGGCACAGAACCACAAACCATGAGCTCACTCACACAGGCAGCATGGCCTGTCACTGAGCTGGGCGTGCTAGAAGGGTTTTCCCTCCCATCACAATGAGGCTATCACTGTCCCACCTCCCAGATTTTCTGGGTACCGCATTCCCATTCCCATCTCCACATATGCAGTGTGCAGTTTCCTAGCCCTTTGACATGCAACAGGATGCAACATCCTGGCATACTTCCACTATTCCCAGACACAGCAGCAGTTACGCAAGTCCATTGGCTCTCTGAAACAGAAAGAAGCAACAACCCATCTGTTGTGTCTCGACAGGCTGCCACAATCTTACCTTTCTGCTTTGGAAGGCCAGCAATCACAGGTGGTTTCTCATTCTTGGGAGAGGCACACAAGGTCCTCTCCACGATCTCACCACAGAAAGAAACAAGGGAACCTGCAAAACTGAGAGCAGACCAGGATTTTAGTCCTGCCTGAAGACAAAGGGAGTGGAAGGAGGCCTGACTTCAAGATTGCCACAAAGTAGAGCACTGTTGGTTAAGACCAGTTTCTGGGGAACCTGCTCTTGAGCACCTGAGCTACTGGACTGAGGGCAGCTTGCTGCAGCCTACCCCTCCCAGGGACAAGAGGCCCCTTCACCTTGCTTCCTGCTGCTTCAGGCTCAGCAGTGAAGAAGAAAGGTGAGGCATTACAGCCTTCCTATCTGCTAAACTCCTAATTGTTTTTCTGAATTAGACGAAGAAGCCAAGCAAAGAAAACACAGTTTATCATAAGGCACTGGTGAAAATTCCAGTGTACATGCATATCACTCCAAATTAAACATGTTTTGAACAGAAAAGCTTCTAACCCTAGAGTTTGTTTGAGCAAAGTACACTAAATCTAAAAACAACAAAAAAAAAAATCATACATTCAGTCTCATTTTCCCTGCTGTGCTTGTTTCCACTTCTGACAGGACTTTGGCAGACACCTTTGGGACCTAGTCCACACCAGCAGTACCTGAATCATCTTCTAGACACCATTTTGCAGTCTTGCCACCTACAATCCCTTTAGCTTTGATAACCAGGATGGGAGAAGTCTGGACTACTGGCACGCAGGTAGATTTCCAAACCATATTCCTAGGGTGGATATTTCATCGCAGTTTAATATAGCACTGCTCCCAATAAAAATCAACACAGAGCCATTCCCTAAGACACAGTCACTTGTTACTTTGGGGCAGACCAACATACCTGCTGCTAAGCACTTCTGGAATGGAGGAAGTCCTCTGGTCCACACCTGTCAGCACTGACATGGCTGCCAGCTAGAAGTGAGGGAGACACAGCCTCAGATGGGTTGCATTTTACAGGCATCCCCAGCCAGAGCAGAAAAGACAAGCTCTGCATGCTCAGAGCTAGGTGAAGCAACTCATGCTTCCTTCCCCAGATAATTCTGAAGAAGTAAAATGTGAAGCCCAGCAGCAGCCTCTGATGGAACTTAGAGCAGAACAGTCTCATCAACAAGATACTCTGTATTGATACTTTTCTAGCTTGTTCTGGAGAGATCTACATGTAGTCTGTGAAAGCCCTGAGCAATAAGGCACTGCATACCTGGCGCTCAGGCAGACAGGAGATCCAGGTCTCATGCTGTAAGTGCCAGCTGTCTTGGACAGGCAGGCACAGGGGGCAGGATGGCCTGCTCAGGAATGTTGCTGGCACAGGTGGCAAACAGAGGTTGTCAAACACTTCCAAGTCCTGAGATAAAAGTGATAAGGCAAGAGAGAAGACTATGAGAAGGAAGGAGATGAAAGTTATTTAGGGAAAAAGTGAAGAACAATGGTTTACAAAACAAAAAAAAAATTCCACTGCACTCAGAGCTCTGAGAATTTTAATCAAACACAGAACATAAGCAGTTTCTTGGCAAGACAGAAGGAAATTCCAAGCCTCGAAAGCAGCTTAGTCACCCTCTGACTCCTTGACTCCCACATGCAGTTCAGCAAAAGCCTCCCAGAGGGAACAACACGGCAACTTCTCTCTTACCGAGCAGCAGGGCACAATGAAGCGATACAGTCCATCCACGTGCAGGAATGGAAACCATCGCAGAGACTTTCCCATAAAGAGCAGTAGTGCCTGGTGGGGGAAGGGAGGGGAGAGAGAGAGAAGGTGATGAGAACTGTTAGGTATGGAATGAAAAATACAGCAAAAAGAGAGGAAGCCTCGCTCAGAGGATGTCTTGATTGAGAAGCACCACCAAGAGCAAGAGAAGGCAGATGCATTTACAGGAAGGTGACAGAGAGGAGATGGAACTTGCTCTGGGTGTAAGAAGGAATTTGCCTGCACAAACATGTAACTGTACCCAACACAAAAATCACTTTCGCATTGATACTAAATTACCACACAGCTCACTGAGGAGCCAGCTCCCAGACTTATCAAACCACACCCCAAAGCTGCCTCACTTCTTGCTGCGTCACACCCTCTTCTCCATTACAGCCAGTCTCCTCCAGCTCTGGTAGATTCCCAATTTCTCTGGGGTGGCTCCAGAGCCGTGGTCTGCCCAGCCACAGCACTGTGGCTTGGAAACTGTGCTGCAGCTCCTGTGCTTCTTTATCTTCTTCTCTGGGCAGTTGGTAATTGCGCAACATGAGGCCCTCTTTCTGGGTAACCAAGAACAGGTGAGATACACAGCTCGTTGTTCTGGTGCTGCTCTGGCCCCCCTGACAGTTCTCATCTCTGCCAGTATCTGCCTTGGGATCCTCCAATTTCAGCATTTTTGCTTCTGGGGTTTCCAGCCCATATGTTGTGCTGCCATCTTTCTTCTTCCTCAATGAGGAGCTATTTCCCCTCCTAAGGTCTTTCTGGATTTGTCCATCAGCAGCATGGAGAACCTGGACATCCTCAAAGTAGAACTGCACATAGACACTGAAATGACAAATGGCAACAGTGAAACTCCCTGTTCCTGACACGTGGCTGTCCAAAACAAACACTTATCTGGGAAAAGCACTTCTGCTGAGTGCCCCACAGGTACTCAGCAGGAGCAGTGGGCAAGAGTGAAGTGGAGGGCAGCTCCTAAACTGCATGTGTTCTGAACAAAAGGGAGATGGTGGGTTTGTTGCTGAGAAACAGCTCATTTTATGCTAATAGCAAAGAACAGTTGCTTTGGCACTGAAATGCTGTGTTGGTAAGAAGCCTTACCATACTCCAAAATACTCATGGAACTTGAAAGTGATGATTTTACCTGCACACTGAATAAAGGGACTCACCTAGTTTTTTTCTCTCTCACATGCTCCAGATTTTCCAGGTGTTCCCAGGAGGGAAAATCAGTCTTAAGGAATCTCTCCACTACAAGCTGGTAGTTTTCCACCTGCAAGAGTGATCCTGCAAACACATCAGAGAAAAGAGCTGAGCTGAATAAAAAGAGAACATAAAACCAGTAGGGTCAATATCCTCATTTTAAAGTCACGAGGTCAGGCAGTGACTGTTCAGCGTCTCCACACCACATCTCTTCTTCCTTGTTTTGGAGCTGGAAGGCAGAAGAGCAAAAGCTCAGCACTCAAATACAGTTTAGTGGGACGTACCTATGAGAGCTGTCTGGGCAAAGGGGCTACCATCCTTATGGGAGATCAAACAGGGAAGTGTGCTGCTCTTGTCCTGCAGCTGGAGGGAACTGCTCCTGGAGGAGACCCTCAGCACACCCAGGAGTATCTACAACAGAAAGGAAGCTGCAAAGAGCATCAAACAATTCCTATCTTTGAAAGCCATAAATCAAAGTGTGTGTAGCAGCAGCTCAAATTCAGTCTGTTTTCAACACACCACAATGAGAAAAACAGTGTCATTCCCTAACAGGAGGAAGAGGCATGCACTGCACAGGGTGCTGGAAGGCATGGTGAGAACCAGGAGCTCTCAAGGGATGGACAGGAAAGGGAACAAGGCACTTACCAGCTGGGGCTGGAAACTTCCTGCTGAGAGTGTGCAGTAGGACCAGGCCAGTCTGCGATTCAGCGCCTGGGTGCCCATATGTTGTGCCTCCAAGGGGGAAAGCAACTGTGATGGACTGAAGCCTTCCCAGCTCTTCTGTTCTGCCACACGGCAAACTGCAGACAGAGATGGGGCCTGGCATGGAGGGTTCAGAGTCAAATACTAGGAACAAAAGAGAGAAAGAACAAATCAGATGAGTTTCTTCCCATCAGACAAACAGGAAACAGCTCACAGAACATTTACTCACTTTCTGCAGGGGACACTGGTGTATTTTTGCTAGAATTTCATTATAAATATCTCTTGCTTCCCCTGTGTCTGGCATCATAGCTTGCAGAAGGGGGACAAGGAACTTTTCAGCAGCTCCAGGGTTTTGGTGCGTAGAGCTAAGCAGTCGACGGTGCCCAAAGAAACAAGAAAACCTGAAAAAAAGTTACGACCATTAAAAGCACAAGCAGTCTGTGCATATTGGTGAGTCTTGCACCTAAGTCAGGGACTCTTTCTGCTTGTTATGAGTGAATATGCTCAACGACAAGAACTAAGGAAAACACAAAAAACATGAAGTGATTAAAAAATAGAACATTTAAGGCCAGTGCAGGTTTATGTTGGGCAGACACGGCACAGGAAAATCCACAGAAATGGATAGACTGGCGAAATCTCAAAATTCAAATGGCCAGAAAAACAAACTACATGAAGATAATCTCCCTCTAAGTCACACAAATGGATCTTCCTGCATTTTTGCTGAGCTTGATACAATTACTCATGTTAGGTACATTTGGCTTTCTTTCAGGTACATTTGGCTTTCTTTCACAGGATGCAAAAAAATCACAAGGCAGAAACAACCACAGACTACTCTTCCTCTTAGTCCAGTATTTTCCTCATGTAGAATTAATTTCAGAAGTTTAGCTTACTGCTTTTGAATGTCTGGGAGCGATCACACTGCCAGTCAAAATATGACTTAATAACAGAAAGTGAATTCAAAGGAAAAAAGATAGCAACTAACTCACTGGAACAATTTTTTAGCAGTTAGCAGGACTTAGCAATCACATTTAAAGAAAGTAAAAACAATAATAAAACCTGAAACTTATAGTTAGCATAACTCCCAGGGCAAAACTGAAGCTGTTTTATTGGAAAGCATAGTCAAAATTCCACAGTGCCAGTATAGCACAGGAACACTGAGCATTCTATAAACTGCTACTTGACTGAGACTAAAATGTATGTATTTTAAAGTCCAAGGCAGCAGTTACAGTGATCAACCATAATTGCTCCAGAACAAACACAAGAATTTTCGCTAACAGAAGCCAGAAGTAAACCCAGAACTGGCCCACAGCTGTCCTGCGGACAAAGTGCAGCGTCACAGAGAGCAGGAAGCCATCTGGAAGACTCGGAGGTAAACATGAGTGGGAAAGTCTGCCAAGACAGAGACTCTCAAACAAATGATCACACTCCTGGCAACACTCAGAATATCTCAAAGTGATATGCTGAGCAGCTGCTGCTGCTTCTGTGCAGTCAGGACACAGGAGCCTTTACAACAGTTGTGATCTAGTTGTAGCACCAGTTTCCAGCTTCAGCCTCAGCGCCCACCAGATCTGCCAAGCAAACCACAGTTGCAGGCAGACATCCCTATGGTGCTTCTGTATTTCACGACAAAACATTCCAGGCAGGATTATGTGAGTACAATGCTCTGAAGTGCTGCAGCTTCCCAAGAACTTTACCTCACCTGCACTTAAAAAATGCACAGGATTTTCTCGTAAGAGCAACTGCAAGATAACAAGCAACTGGACATGATGTGAAGTCTGGATGAATGGCTTACTTAGGCCAATAAACCAGAAGCAATTGCTGCTTGTAGTATCCAAGCACAGTAATTTTGTGATCCCTTGGTCTAGAAGACACTCAGGTAACCTACAAAGCACATTTAGGCATAGTCTGACTTCAGAACAATTGTCCTCACCTCTCCTCAAACATCTCCAGGAGGCTCACCAGCCAGAGGTACAGTGGCATTCCAAGATTGAAGCGGAAGAGCAGCTGTAAGCAGAGATTTCCTGAAGAGGCCAGTGGCTGGTAGGGGGTGCTGAGCCTTGAAAAACTCTTCAGCACAACGGTGCTGCTCAGGCAAGCACCAAGGACAGTGAAAGGGAAGGACACCAGAGGCTTCTGCAGGAGGTGGACGTCGATGAGCTGGGATACACAGACATCCAGTGTAAGAGAAGAGATAGCCAGTCTGCCACCACTCCCCAAAACTGTCACCCCACCTTAAATCCTTTCTCACTCTACTGGATTGTCTATAATGAGGCCTGAGGCACCAAGCACAGCTTAGGGAGGAATCAGATTATAATCATATCAACTCTTATGACTAAGCCTAGGCAGTAAGATCTCCAGTTTTTTTCCAGATACTTTCAAAATAATTCCAACGTTCTTGTAGCCTTCTGTTGACCCACACACTCAAGAGCCATGCCCAGGGCCTGAGCCTTTTCCACTAAATACTTCATGACTTGCAAGTCTCAGCTTACCTCCACACACGCTCCTGGTCGGAGTCCCTGTGCAAAGTTCAGCAGTGGCTGGTAAGCAAGGCACAAGCAGACTTGGTTATCCAGTAAAAAGAGACCAGCTTGGACATTCAGTATTTTGGTGACAAATCCCTTAAACAGAAAGCAAACAGAAAGTAACGGGAGTGTAGAGAGTCCCAAAATATAAGAGACTCACAGGCCTGAGCAGTAAGAAAATAAACCCATGATGAAAATAACGTTCCTTCCAGGCCAGGAGCTGAAACCCCAGTGCATGAGTGGGTGCATGAATTCTTACCACATAGGAGATGATCTTGGACTCTTTGGTTGATCTTGGCCTCTCCTCTTCAGCCCCCAGCTCCAAGGAGCCACTGAGCTGCTCAGCAGTCTCAAGGGAAGAAGACTGAGTGGATTCTCCTCGCCAAGCACTGTTCAGTGGCTGCTCCCTCACCTGCTCTGCACAGTAGGGCAGAAGGCAGGAAGAAACACTGGTGACGAACATTGTTTGTCCAGATTTCTTCAGGCTGGACATGCTCAGGTCTGTTATTGTGTACCTGTGACCCAGCTGGAAGACATGATGCCACACCAGCTGGCTGGGTTTCTAGAGCAGAGAAACCAAAAGCAACATCAGCAGCAACTCCAGTGAAAAAAATTCTTCCTGACCCCAACAACCCCATCCAAAAAACCCTTTTCCACCCAGAGGATTGCCTCACACTCTTAGCAAAAGGGCTGTATCTGCAAGACATTCAGGGACACTGCAACTGCATGAGGGAGAAGGACTGTATTTCTGCAGGGCATAGAACTAGATTTCTTACATACAACGACTATTGTACACTAGGTGCAATTAAAAAGATGCCACTAGTAAAAGGAAGACTAAATCAAACTGGGAAATCAAGGGCAAGCTTCAAAGAATTAATCAACTACCACATGCACAGATCCACCCAGTGAATTTGTGAGCAAAATTCCAAGGACTTACTTGCACCAGCACAGGGACACAAGCAGCTGAGGCAAAGCACTTCAGAAACAGAAAGAAGAATGTCTTGTGGTGAACACAAAGGAGAGGCCCGAGTCTGGTTAATTCCCCTGCTAGAGTAAGCTTTGATCTTTTCTTACATGGAATCCTAGAGGGCAATTGAAGAGGCAACTGAAATCAGAGATGAAAGAACAGCTCAAAAGTATCTCAAAAGCAAAATAAACAAATATGCAGCATGTACTTCCTGGGAATAATGGATCCAACAAAGTAATATGGTCAATCTCTCAAAGAGGTTTTCAAAACAATACTTGGCTACAAAATTTGTACTTTAACTTTTCTGTACTAAATCCCTTTGACTTTTTAGTATTTGAAGACAGAACAAATTCACACATGGCTCCATGACAACATCCAGGTTATAAAAAGCTTTACCACAAACAAGAAGCTAGTCGTAGGTCTAAAAGATAAGAAAAAAAAGTCACAAGCAATTCTTCTGCAGAAAACAGAACTTGGATTTGTAGGTCCATGGAACATGACACTGTGGAAGCTCTAAGCCTATAAACAAGAGGCCTGAAAGCAACAATGGAGCCCTTCTAACAAACTTGGCACAGACTGAAAGAGCAGCAAAACTGAAAGGACACAAGAGGCAAGAGAGGTGGTATTTCTTGAATCAGTTCTGTTCGTTAAATCAAACATACACTTCAAAACAGTTAAAAAAATTTCAAACAAATTTATGTTTATAATTTTAATTTCAGCTCCCACTAGACTTGACTATAACCATTCCACTTACTCTAAACAAAAACATTATTGACTCCAAAACATATAAACAAATATCTAAATTTATGACTTCAAAAACCCCAACCACTAGTAGACACAAAGTAGTACCAGAACCTCACTGTAACATTTTTGTGGTAACATGGAAAATTGGTCAGATATCAGTCAATAACAAAGGAGCTTTATGTTAAAAGCCTGAGAACATACTGAAATATGGAGATAGTTTTCTTGTTTAGAAAGGTTCCTTAAGCTAAATCAAACACTTCAGCTTAAAATTACTTTCTTACAAGCAGAAAAATCCAATAAAAACAAAAGATAACTAAACAGAAACTAAAGCAGCATGATTAATGACATTTTATTGTAGTTAAATTACACCAAGAATTCTCTACTCAAGAAGGTAAAACATGATCTAGCACAACTTGAAATTATGAACTTAGTAAGATGTGCAATTCCATTGGCTCATTTTCATACACTGTAAACTAAAGCACAGTGACTCCTACCAGTTGACATTTCACTGGTACTTTTATCTCAGTAATCTGATAAGAACTTGACAAGTGGCACATATTAACATCATAATATAATACAGTATTACTTTCAGTTATATTTTTTGTTCACTGGAGGTTCAAAAAAAATTGTGCTAATCAAAAGAGTGAATTTTAGCCTCAATGACAGTTGAATCAACACTGTTTTAATATTCTTTTTGTAATATGAAATTACATCTGGAAATACTTAAAATTGGTCTTATTTAAATTATGGAATAAAAACTCCTAATAAAGTACTGGAAAACAGATGATTAAAGAAAAGTGGCTTTGTCATGTAATTCTTACTTCCACCACTCACTGCTATGCTTCCACACGTGGCAGAAACAGAATTTGTCTCTTTCTAAGCCAAGTGCTCCTCATGTTACCTGCCAAGCCAGAGCAACAGTGCTATGATGGAGCTGGGCACGGTAGGTAGGTGTTTACCTGGAGGTAAGCAGTGGCTCAGCTGACACTGGGGAGGTGACTGGAATGCTGTGAAGTACTTCCTTGGGGGCATTTACTGGCAGTGGATCCACCAGGATTTCCAAGTACCCTGCTGCACTCCGGTCTGTCTGTGGTACATATGACCAGCTTGGGAAGACACACAGTGACTCCAGCCACTCCAGTTCAAAGTGCAAGAGCTAAACCAAAAGATAAGAAGATAAAAGCTTGAGATGAGTTTCAGTATGTTTTTTCAGCACTACTTAAGAGTGTTCATTACTAACACACCCTTGCATGTGCATCACTCTTGTCCTTCTGCTGGGCTTCATTACTAAATGAGAGGAGTGTTTTCTGCCCACTCTCTCACCTTGCATGGAGAACTTCTGTCCTTCCAGATGCAAATCTGGAACAGACTTGCTGAGCTCTGCAGCTAGGATTTCCTGGGTTATAGTCACAACCTCACAGGGAGCTGGTAATGAATTCACTGCAAGGCTCAGTTATTTTCAGACTATTTTTCTAAAGTTCTTGCCTGCTTTCTTTTGCCCCTGTGTTTTCAGTTAAAAGTTCTTAGCAATGCAACTTTTTCCTAGACTGTCTCCTTGGAAAGCACAACTTCAGTGCTCTGTCATCACCACTCTAGGGGTTGTTATCTCAGTTCCCCTTGCAATGCCCTTCAGGAGGCTTTTAGATCAATTGTCATGCAAGCTATTATTTCCTCAAAGTCATCAATGCATCACTGAACACCCAGTACAATTCTCCAGAAAGTTATTTCTGCTCCACTAGTTGGAATTCAGCAAAGACGGGGGAGGTCTCCCACGCCACCTTGTACTGTGGTGAATTTAACAGAACTGACCTGGCTACCTCTTTATTCCAGGCCAGTACATTCAATATTTCTTGTCCCAGCAATGGCACATTTCACATGTTCTATCCTCTGCCCAGGATGTGAGCTTGCTGTTTTCCTGCTTGCTACAGAGATGTGTTATTTCCTTCACTAGACCCTGGCAGAACACCTGAAGCCCCTGGTGGTTTGTGACACACTGCCCCAGAACTAGAAATAAACACAGAACCCCTCAGACTGAGGACATACCTCACATGGAATTATCCCAGTATTGTCCTTCACATACAGGCAACCATCTACCAACTTTTCTTTGTTTTCTTGCCTTTCATCCGTTAAATAGCCAACCAGGATCAGGTAAGTCCTTGGCAAAGTGCTCTGCATGGGTAAAGCACCTTGTCCTTGATGAGACCATTCCTTAAATTCATTAGTGCTCCAGCTCAGGTGGCTGCAGCACGGTATGTGCTGCTGATGCTGTAGGTCAGAGATGGAGATGAAACTGGGGGGGAAAAAAAAAAGAAAAGCAAGAATATAGCAGGATGTAGGAAGAACTCAGTTTGCAAAGTTTGGGGATTACAGTGATCACTGCCGTGGACAGTGCTTGGCTAAGTCAGAGGAGCCTCAGCTGTTGGTGTGGTCTGATGATGTGACATGGCAAGAACCAACTCATTCAACAGCATTTATCAGTGATGTCTTTCAACTCACTCAACACATCTGTCCTGCTTGAGCATCCTCTCTGAAAACAGACATGCTCTGCTACCATGGTTACCTGAGCAGGCATGGAGAAAACTTGAAAAGAATAGAGATTGAATAAAATGGAACATGTTTTCAAGTGCATGTGGAGGGAGACAGGGAGGAGAGCAGTTACTGGTTCAGGCACTTTTAGTTTGAATGGGACACTCTGTGAGAAAACCTCACCAGTTGCTCAGTACAGTTTATATATCTGTAACAAAGAGGCAAATACAGACTAAATCCATCATTTGGTGCTAAAATTGCTGAACTATAATAAAACCAAGTTTGAACAACTTCTAGATGAAGATTGTGACAGTCTGGGAATGAATTCTCTCCTGTGGATAGCTTGCACAATACAAAGCTGAGAGACAGCAAGCCACTAATCTTAGACTGGGTGTTCACTTATAAAACAGAGCCAAGCTAGCCCTGAATCTTTCCACCCTCCCTTCTGACTTCAGCAGCAGGAGGACAATGGGATGTGACATCAAATCAGCCACATCTGAAGTCATCCACAGTTTACACCTATCATGCTTAGACTGACCATAGGAGAACATGGTAGGTTCTAAGCCTTGTCAGTGTTTCTGTGATCATGGCAGCACTCATCATTGCTGTTTACATCCTGGCTCTCTGCGCTAGAGAATTAATGCAAGCCCTCTGTCCATGCTAATACCAACACTGAAAGAGCCAACACAAACTGTTCTCCAGCTAGTGATTTTGGTGCTGGTTTCCAGTGAGCTGCACTAACAATTTAAAGTTATGAAACTGGAGCTCTATTCACAACACCCACATGCTCAGTAGCAGGACATAATCGAATTCAAAGGGTGTGAATTTGAAGAGTTTCACTTGATTAGCCAGGGATCAAAAGCTGAAAGCAAGAAACTAGTCTAGATGAGTAATGGGTCTTAATCAGCAATAAATAGTATTTAGATTAAAAAAAATAATCAGAAGACAAAATTTAGGCAGGTACTTGTGTATTTCACAGGAATCTGAACAGGAGGTTAGTTGAAAATTCTGTTAAGCTGAAACTGCTCCATCTTCAGAGACAGAGCACCCCAGGAATAATACTGGTACCTATGATCCACAAGGAGAACACAGTGCTGCTCATTTATTTGTCAATTGTGCTGAGTGCTTTTTGGGAGAAACCATAACTACAGCAGGACACTGGCTCATGGTTATCACATACAGAGAAGCAAACACTCTCTTGGTTCGCTGTGAATGTAGCACGCTGCTCACAAACAGACTACGGGCTTCACAGGGGATAAACACCAAGTACCTTCAACTCTTCTCCATGAATTCCCTGAACATAACCCAAACTCTGGTTTAATTGTCATAAAATACACAGGAAAAAACATGGCTTAAATGAAATAGGTTTAGCTGGCGTCAAAGATCGACCACCCACATTTATTAACGATTAGTTAAAGGTCACAAATCCTTAATCAATTCCAGTTGACCTTTTCCCCAAAACCGGCTGTGCCAGAGGTTTTAACAGACATTCTCCCACCATAAGCTGGAGCAAGAGAGAAACAGATCCGGACAAGCCAAACCTTCCAATACGAGTATCTCTCAACAACCTGCATGTTTTTTATGATGGTGAGCACCCAAAAGCCTTTTATCAACTAAAGTATGGACCACGTTGTCCTAGATTCCCCCTTTGCGAGAGTGCACACTCGAACGCTGAGTTCAGCTGGCCAACAGGTTCGGAGACCGCGCCCAGGAACATCCCCTGGAGCGGGCCAGCCGGATCCAGCCGGGAAGCTGCCGTGCAAACGCTGTACAGTGCGGCAGCTCGCTCTGGGCGAGATGCCCCACTTTGGTCACAGGCTCTACCTACCGCAGACGGGCAGATATGGTTCTTAATCACACCGCAAGGGCGGCCGGGGGCGCACCGAGGCCAAAAGAAACGCGTGCGGTTACCCCTGTTCGACAACATCCCTCCCACAGCCGGCATCGGGGGCGGGCATCGCGCAGGAACGAGCCGTGCCGAGCTCCCGGGAGGGC
>VZRQ01001990.1:390161-409080 GCA_013397975.1 Machaerirhynchus nigripectus
GCCGCCGAGCTGCGCCATCCGCCGGGCGCCCGCGGAGCAGCCGGGCAGCGGCACCGCCGTGCTCGCCGCCTGCCTCTCCCCCCTCCTGCCCGCCGCTGGGCACCGAGTCCGCCGGCGCCGTTTCCGGGATTTATCCCTGATTCAGGGCAAAGGCGTCTGGGCTTACAGGAACGGCGGTGGATTCCCTGGAGCCCGCGGCGCGGCCGTTAACGCGCGGGGCGGTCCGGGCGCCGGGGCTCGCCGGGGGCACCGAGCCGCCCGGGCTGGAATCGGAGCCGCTCCGCTCCCGCCCCCGCTTTGCTGTGCAGCCGGCCGCAGCCAAATGCCACTCTGCGGGCGTTTGAACAGAGATTAGTGGGCTGTCGCTACGCCCCAAACCACGGGATTTGTATAAAAGCAAGTTCGATTTTGCCGGTAGACCTTCTTTAGCCTCCCCGGGCATCTTAGGGCAATACTTTTAAGCTGTCCGTCTTGATTTTGCAGGTAGAAAGTTGTAAAAGAAGTCGGAGAGTTTTATGAATAACCTGATTGCCAGAGGTGAATGGCTATCTAGTATCAGCAGATGTGTGATAAAGCTGTGGCAGTGGGGTGGCGTCACTCAGCATCATGACATGGCTATAAATTCTGCTATAGAGGTTACAAGGTCAAACTGTTTATCCCTAAATACCTAAGCATCCTCGTAAGACACACTTGCACTTGGCTGCACTGGACTTGTAATGTTGGGTTAGTTGTTAATTTGCGGTCAGAAAGTTGCAACGTGTGACTCAAAGTTACCTTCTTCCAGCAGGGTTTGGGTTTGTTTTTGGGCTTTTGTACTGCTTGAAAAGTTTGGAAACCAGGTAATAGTCTCAAAGCTAGCAGTGGCAGGACAAAACAACTAAAACTGTAGGAGCACCTTGACTCTAACTGTGGATCACTTACCATCTTGGGACCTAGGCAGGATACATAAACTGTTGACTTATGGATAGATTTCAAAACAGTTAGCAAACCTGGAAAGTGTATTTCTGGCTTAAGAATAGAGGCGCACACATTTTAGTGTAAATCAGACACTGCATGTGATGTTACTCATTCTGTTGGCAAAAAAGGATAAACCTATTGGATTCCCCAAATTCATTATATTATCTTTAGTTAAATAAGATACTGGAGGAAGTGGGATTTCGGTGGGATTTCTTTTTGAAGATGTTTCCTCCCTCTTATTTGGATGTAATTTCAAAATCTCAGTAACACTGTACTCCCTACAGATAATGTTTATCTTTTCAATAAAGTAATACTCTTTGTTTTGTTTTGTTTTGTTTTGTTTTGTTTTGTTTTGTTTTGTTTTTCAGAGTTACAGGTCTCACTCTGATGCATGCCCTTCCATCTGTCATTTACTTTGCATATCATCCTCTGCTTGCCCTCATAGTGTGACTTGGCCCCCGATGTCTCTCTTCTACTCTTCTGATTCTGGTATGCTTCCTGTGATTCTTCAAAATTTCCTGTTTTCTTGCATTCACTCTTTCTGCCTGTCCTTAAACTCATTTTCAGGTCTTCTGTGTTTTCCCCATGCACTCCTAACTTTTACAGTGGCCAAAATGGCATCTCTCTTCACTGAGGCCAGTGTGTTTTCTGTCTCATTAAAAGAAAAAAAACCCATATATATAAAATAATGGAAGTTTAATTTATTAAAGAAAGTTCAGTTTTATGAAGAAAAAAGACAAAACAGCCATAAGAGTACTTCTGGCACTGATTTATTTTCAAAGTAAAGGGAGAAAATGCCATTTTGAAGTTAGAAGCTATGTTATATAAAAATTGAAAACCAGGCCACCAAGTGCATTGTAAGAAGGAACTGTTGGGCCATCAGCCTGTTTCCAGTAGTGACCAGTAACAGGTGTCTGCCAAGGGTTTTGGAGCAGGACAAGTGTACAGCAGTGAAAAATAAGAATACTTTCCTGGCTTTCTGTGGTCTGGGACTGTAGGAATTTCCAAATTGAAATGGCATCTTTGTTTTTCGGACCCCTGAGCATGTTTTTTTTCCTTCTGCTGATGGGTGTGATGATCAGTTTTGGAACCAGGGCAGGTTTCTGGCAGAGGCAGCACTCTCTCAGGGAATCCCACACCTCAGCTATTTGTTGGCTACAGAAGTATCTCCCTATATTTGTTTTGAACCTGTCTCCTGCTTGTCTTATGCGATGCCTCTTAGTTCTTGTAGTGGAGGAGACAGAGAACAGACATCACAGGTCACCTTCTCTTTGGCAATCATGACTTTGAGCCTGCTACAGTATCCTTGGCTCAGGTTTCTCTTTTATAGACCAGTATTTTTTATCGGTTTATCATTCCTTTTATGGCAGCCAGTCTGTACCAATGATGGTCCTTTCTACTTTTCTTTCTATTATATCTGGATTAATTTATATTCTCAAAATTGGGGACCAGAACTACAGTCCAGATTCAATCCTTTATATATTGTCATAACAAAACTCTTGGTTTTGTTCTCATATCCTTTCTTAATAATTCATAGCATTTGATTGCATTTCTTATTGTTTTCTCCAATCAGATTAATTGAACTTTTACTGCTTATTAATCTAATTTTAATTTCTATTTTTAGGACTAACTACTTCTAGCTAAATGAAACATTTATATTAGGGTCTATGCTAAGTACAATGATGATAATTTTTGTTCTCACAAGTAACTAGTACTGTCAGTTAGGATGGTTTTCCCTTTTCATTAAGTAATCAATTTTCTGCATTAGCAGTATTATTTGTGGTAAACTCAGTGTTGTCATTTTGCTCTTTCTTACTCATTTTCTTTAGTCATCACAAAGAGGCTTTGTTTGTATTTGGGGCAGATGCCTTGTGTTCTCTTTCGCAATCCCTGGGTAGCTGAGTGCTTCCTTTGCTAACACATATCTTTGTGTTATGGTCTTAGGCACCTGACAGTGCACATCTCAAAGCAGTGTCACTACCTTTCTCTGTTAAAACAAACAGGAATATATCTGTTCCAATGAGTAGGACTCGGCATTTGACAATTACCTGACTTAAAAATTCATAGTGAGTCACTGACAAGGGCCATGAGCAGGTCCATGGCACAGCGTGGGCAGGGGCTGAGGGCTCGTGCCCAGCTGAAAATCATTTCAGGATGGAAAAGTAGGGACCCCACTGAGCCTTCCCATGGCTCCTGCTCCATCAGCGCTCTGATGTGAGGCTGTACAGCAGCACAGTTGAGCTCAGCCCTGAACACAGGCAGGCAAAGCACTGGGATGTTGAGGGTCAGTGAACTCAGGACTCTGACACAGTGTTCACCACGGTGTCCTCTGAGGGAGAACTTCAAAAGAAATTTTCTTATGGTTGTTATCATCTACTGACTACTTCATTATTTTCTTTATCTCTACTAATATGAAATAAGACCTTCTAACTTTATATACTGTATATGTATGATATTTTATGATGTGAAGTCCATGATCTTTATAGATAATAATAATTTCTTGGTTTCTTTATAGATAATCATAATTTCTTGGTATTTAAGTTAAGATTTCTAAGGCCTTTCTTCATTGTATCAAAGCTACTACCAGTCTTCTGATTTTAAGACAAGGCCTTAAATATAGCATTCCTTCATCTGATCTTCATAAAATGGAGGATTATTTATAATAGTGGTTCTTGTAGCCTTCTTTTGACCCTTCCAGATTTTAGTGAGCAATGGCAAAAGTTTCCTGTAAATGTTGCTTTAATGCACATTTCTCAATGTGTCAAGCAGAAGTTCTGGTTTCCCTTTCATCTTTGTGTAGCAAACTAAAACAAGTGCAAACCTCAAAGAGCTTTTGGAAATGGCTGAACCAGACAAAGAAGATAAAGCTAAATCCTGCACCCCTATTTCTTCAGTAGCACATTAGTCTGAGAAGGATATTCGTTTTTTGTCCAAGCCTCCAAGCTGACTAATTTTTTATGACTCATCAAAAAGACTAACAGATGACTCATATGTAGAATAGTTGTGCACTGGGTGTGTATCATGCTGGATTCTTAAGCCAAGCTAACGTTCTATGAAAAAAATTTTGAGACACTCTAATGACTCACAGTGCCTCTTATTTGCAGGTAGTGAATTAGCTTAAAAATGGAATTTGCAAAATTGAACTCTTTTTTGAGGCAAGCGGTTGATTACGTTATTACAGTGGAATCCATTGTGCAGTTTGGTTCCTGAGGATTAAGGCTGACAAACTAAATATATTTATATGAATGAAATATTTATTTCATTGATGATGATGATAATGCTGAGACTAAAAGACTTCATTCACAATTGTTTACAACACACTAGAGATAGTTATAACTACTAGTATAGTGTACTATTTTTCCAAGCAATATTGAACCAACAGTTTTAGAGAGAGCAAAATACTGTTATGTAGAGACTGGTATTACTCACCCATACCAACAACTGTGGGCAAATCTCTTTAGCTCAGCCTTGAGGAGTGACTTGGAGGAGCAACCCCACTCAGGGGAGGAGTTTCCACACACACACCTAGAAGGGGTGTCTTAGGAGTGCCCACTGGTAAAATATGTGACTGGGCTGTCAGTCATATGTTTCTAGGCTAGCCACATCAGCTCAGCAGCTTTAGAAAAGTTATCAGTGCTATCATTTGTTGGTTCCTTAATCAGGAACTTTACCACATCCTCACCGGTGCCAGTTTCTTTCAGGAAACATTACTCCCACTTAGGCAGAACATCCTGCTATACCTCTTAGTTCATGTGAACGGGCGTGGGGTCTCAAGATGCTGTGTGTGGGCAGGAGTAATTTCTTACCTGTCTAATCCCCATCCTTCCCACTCAGTTTGCTTTCTGTGACTGGCCTTGCTCCACCTCTAGGCATCCACTGACTTTCTAGAAGAGGCAACTCCTGCTCCCAACACAACCCTCTCCCTCCCCTCTTTCCCATCACACTGTCTTACCTGTGTGTCACTGAACCTGCTCCCTCCACCCTCCTCCCTGCAGGCAAGGAGCCTGGCAGGTTGCAGCAGGGCTGCAGCCATTTGTGCTGAGTAATTTGGTATTTCCCAGCCTCCTGAGGTGATGGTAGCCCTGATATGCTGCACTTCCCTGTGCAGTCCATGTGTTTCAGGTACTGTGCCTTATGTGCCTTGTCCTGAGAACACGGCTTTCACCTGTCCCTTATTTCCACCCTCCCACCCATCTTTCTGGCATCTTGCTGTGTTCTTCACTTTTATCTTTGCCCTTCCTTTCGTCCTTTGCCCTACTCTGTGGAGGTACCACCTCACTTGCAGTTCTCTGTGCATGGCCTGGTGAGGCAGAAGCAGCAGCAAGGGTGTAAGTTGTAGTGGTGGCAGTAATTCAAGAATATTTGAGTATGAAAATTTTGGAAGGGCTCCTAACTCCTGTCTCAGCTGTCACAACTTTGCATAGAAGAGCTTTTGGGCTTCTGCCGTGCCTTTTTTCACTGTAGGTGTTGGGCAGTAAGTGCTGGTGTGAGACATGGGAAGGAACTAGGGTTGCCATGCATGTGAGGAGAATGTGCGGGAAACACAGCTGTCACCCGCAGGGGTGGAATGTTTCAAGGAAGCAGTATAATGCCATAGTTTGGTTATTACTGCAACAGTTTAAGAAGTAAACCCTAGAGTTTCTGCTGACTCTCTTTTTCCTGGGTATTTGCTACTCACTGAAATATGAATCAGTGGTATGCATCATGTGTGTGGTTTGAATTATCACTTGGCTTAGCTAATACACACTGTCCACTTCTCTATGAAGCTGCTTAGTGGGTACTTTTTATACTGGCAAGTGGAGTGTGTTGTACATCTAACAATGGAAAATCAGCTCATTTCATTTGCAGAAGACCTCTAAACTTTGCCTTGGCAAGCTCTTACCAATGACTTGAGGCTTCAGTGCTTGGTAGACAGAGCTAAATCTGGCTGGCAACTGATCACCAGCAGTGTTCCTCAGGGCTCAATTCTAGGGCTAGTTCTGTTCAATGTATTTGTTTTAGATAAATTCGAGCATGGAGCAATGATTAGTGGAATGAAATTGAACAAGTCAAAATGCTGGATCCTGCACCTGGGGACAGGTATCACCGGGCACGAATCTAAACTGTGAGAGGAGTGTCTGGAGAGTGCCCTGCAGGGAGGGCCCTGGGGCTGCTGGTGGGCAGCAGCTCAGTGGGAGTCAGCAGGGTGTGCCCGGGCAGCCCAGAGGGCAAAACCCGTGTCCTGGGGTGCATCGAACACAGCAGCACCAGCTGCTCAGAAGGGGGGATCATCCGCTGTGCTCAGCGTTGGTGCAGCCTCACCAGGAGTGCTGGGAGCAGTTCGGAGCCTCACAATTTAAGGATTTGAAGGCCCTTGAATGTGTCCAGGGCAGGGAAACTGCTGAAGAAATTTTTGAAATCAGGCTCTCCATCAGACAGATTTATTGGCACAAATCAACTATGTTGCCTTGTAGCTCAAGCCAGATGCCTCAAAAGAGGGACCCCCAACAAAGAAATCCCCTGGCAATTATACCCTTATGATCTAAACTCCTTATCCCTCAAGCAACAGTCTGGACCAAAAGCATTATTAGGAAATGGGGTCTTCTCACTCTTCATTGGGTCACTGTTTCAGTACCAAATGGTTGCCATGTGGTCGCCTTCACATCTTCTTAGGTTGGTGTTGCTGGGGATTTTGGTCAGTTCTGTAGTCCATGTTGGAATATGGTTGTTACAGTTCATATATCACAAGTCCATTCTAGCTATTAATTTTTGAGTAATGTTTAAGCTACAGCTTTGTCTATTCTATTATTAATGTTCAGATTTGTATCTTTAAGTTTCATCCATCTTTGTATTACTCTACATAGCCACATGGTTCAGATAAAGTTCAGCTTTCAACCAACAATTCTAGCTACTTATGTCGAACAACCATTTGGCTACTTCCAAATAAAACAAAATTTTCAACAGCAACAAAGCTGGTGGGAGGGCTGGCAAGCCCTGTGCCTCAGAGGAGCATGTCCTGTGAGCAGCTGCTGAGGTCTCTGGGCTTGTGGAGTTTGGAAAGATGAAGGCTGAGGGGTGACCTCTCCATGAAGAGGGGAAGGGGAGAAGGAGGTGCTGATTCCTTCTTGGGGTACAGTGTTAGAACACATGGCAGTAGTTCAAAGCTGCACCAGGAGAGGTTCAGACTGGACACTAGAAAGCATTTCTTTACCAAGAAGGTGGTCAGACTGGAACAGGCTTCCTGGAGAGGCGGTCAGTGCCCCAAGCCGACAGTGTTTTAAGAGGCATTTGACAATGCCCTTAACAACAGGCTTTAAGTTTTGGTCAGCCCTGAAGTGGTCAGGCAGTTGGACCAGATGACCACTGTAGGTGCCTTCCAACTGGAACAGAACAGACTATTCTAATTTCATGTATTATCTAAATTTGATGAAGTTGTTCATTGGTACAAATCAATGTATTGCCGAATGGCTTGGGGAGCTGCTTAAGATGGTGATGGTTTCTTTTTTTCCCCATGTGAATAATTCTGCTGGATGGCCAAGTCATTGGTCTGTGAGTCACTTGTGGCCTCTCACATCATAATCTGAGGAACAGAGTTCCTCAGATTATGATCAGTAATAACACATTACTCTGGTTGATTACACTTACAGACATGCTTTCACTTAATCTGAAAAATCGAAAACACTGTTGTCTTTTGGCTTTGAAGGTGTATCTGACCAATTTTCTCTGTATTTTTGGCTTAATCTTTGATGCTTTCATCTTCTTTCTATTGCTGACTTGTGTGGCTTACGGGCTGACTGTATATATTTTCATATCAGGGGATTAATCACTAGCTAGAGAATCTAGAAACTAGATGTTTTTATTGTTACTGTGTGTCAGACCATCTGTGTGAAGGATCTTTTATTCATTTTCCTGCAAGCAGTAAATCTTGGAAGACTGTCAGCTGCTGAAACCATTTTTAGTTTCAATGAGGAGTTGTTGGAGTGCTTTAAATTATCCTGTGGTCAACTAATTAAGTCTGAAATGATAGCTATTTAAATATGTGGTTCTCTTTATTCCTGTTCACCATTGTAGCATCTGGTCTGTTGAATATGTCAGTGCTCTCTGAAAAATGATGTTTTAGCTTTGTCAGAGTTGCAAACTCCATCTTTCTTGAGGTTTTAAGTTGCTTTTATGTATTTGCCTTTCTCCCCCAAGGCTTTAATTCTGAAAGAGAAACAGGACAGTGTGGGGCTGTCATAGCCATCTCATTTAGTGTTATCTTTTGTTAAGCTTGCAACCACTAAATTGGTATCAGCATTGTGGTTTACCCTTATGGGTTTACTTTGCTTTTGCTATAACTCCTAGCTGAAAAAAAAAAAAAAAAAAAAAGAGGAACTCTGAAGCTGTGCCTGTACTGCTGGGCATCTTACCACTGTAAAAAAAAAAAAAAAAGCTGGGACAACATTACAGTTAAAGGGAAGCTAGTGTGGTAAAACTTCGTGTGAGTTCATATTGGCAGCATGGTGTTTATTTGCAAAAAAATTGGTTGATTTTCATCATTCACGTGATCTGATGCATAGAGTACATTGGTACATCCGTAACAGACTCAGAAGCATCAACACATTTATGTCCAGATGGTGTGGCCAGGCTCACTTGTGTGCAAAGAGGATGACAAGGGACACAGGTTGTCAAGTTGTGCTGCTGGAGTTCTTCATGGTATTATAAACTAGGTTTTGGACAAATCTTTCATATTCTTCAGGACTCACCAGTTGGTATGGGAGGGGTCTTTGCTGTAGAAACTTGCTGACTTCAGGTTTCATAAATCTTGGGCCAAGTTTTTAGCTGGTTTTGTTTTGCTGGGGTTTTTTAAAACCATTTCTTTGTTGTATGTTTTTTCCTTGTCTGAATGCATGTTTGAAATACATGCCCAGGGTCTATTTTTCTGTTGGCCCAACAGGCAAAGGAGTTGTGTTTGTGATACGCTGCAATCTCGTTGCCATCGTTCTGGTGCAGGATCTTTTGCTGATGAGTCATTTATGCTGCGGTCTTACCAGAGTGGAGACCTTTTGGCCATTACATAAACAGTGTATTTCTCAATTTCACTGCTGGGAATGGTGTCCTGAAAACAGTGTCCAGGGAACAGTGTCCTTCATTATTGGTACAGGCTGTTCTTTTAACCCTTTGCTCATGTGTGTGTGGGTGGACAAAGTCACACTCTCTCACAGTCATATGGCAGTCATGCCAATCTTAATATTTCTGTTAAGATTGGCATGACAGCAGTAACTTTCAAATGAAAAAATAGAAATCAAATAATAAAGGAATTAAAAAAAGAAGAAACTGCACATTTTTGTGTTGGACTGTACAGGCTGATTGTTAACAGCTGCAGTTGCAGAGGAAGAATGTGCATTTGACACGGGGAGAAGTCAAAAACCTAACTTTCCCATGTTTCTAGGTCTGGCTTGCTCTAGGTCTGGCTTGAAAGATTTCCTGTACTTTGCAGGCAGTGAGATCCTCCTTTGTCATCTTATTCCAAACTTCCCATCTTGTGTATTTATTCAGTGGAACTGCAAGTACTGGGTGCATTCTTCCCTGTGGAACTGTTTCTACATGGACAGCCTTACTGCCTTCCTTAATAAAAGCATTTCTTTGCTCTTGTGTAACTTCTGTGCAAGCCGCAGCATTTTCAAGGCATTCCACGTATAAACTGCACATCATGAAAAATACTTGTTTTATACACAACCAGTTTGCCATAGAGGCCATTGAACGGCACATTAATATCACAGATGGCAGGCACTGGGTTGTTGGGGTTTGTTTTTGTAAATCATCTCCCCACACACATTTGTCAGTGGAGGGTCCCAGTACCAGAATTATCCAAGTAAACTGAACTCGTTGTTATGATACGATTTAATTCTAAGTGCTGACATCAGAGGTGCAGTCTGCAGGGGGATATAATGTTTTCTCACCTTGTTCCTCTCCTCTTCCTCTCTATTTACAGGTTATTCTAATATTTGTCTGCATGTTGACAAAGGAATCTGTAGAAATTACTCCAGTGCCATATACACTGCAAGTCCATCGGGTAGCTTTGGATAGAAGAGACCCCTCTAACCCCTTGAGGAGAGAAAAGAAACAGATGCCCTGTCAAGTGGGACAATACCTACACCCCAAAAGGACCCACTGCTGCATGAGGTGTCATGCAGGTACACAAAATAAATACAGTAGGAGCGACTTTTCACCCTGCAGTAATTTCCCTGTCCTGCACCCCCAAACTGTTGCTTTCCCATAGCTAAACAGCTCTCCCTTTGCTTGGTACCTATCCCTACCCAGCTAAACTGTTACTCCTTTTATTTATTCTTATTCCTTATTCTCTACTTTTGGGCTGTCAGCGTCATTCACACTGGTGAGAGGAAGCATACTTGGCCCTTATGCTATCAGCCCCAGGGTTTCTTGAGGAACCAGTGACTCCTGTCCTCCCTAAGACAACGCATTTGCCTTCCTGCCAGAGCTCTGTTAAGTGATTTTCTTGCAGGTACCTACAAGGCAAAAGACTGTGATCGGCCTAACCAGGCAACTCTCTGCCTTCCGTGTGCTGATGGCACATTCACAGCTGTTGATAACACCATGTCTAAATGCTTCCAGTGCACACACTGCCGTGCAGGTGAGTTACCATCAGATCTTCAGGATCTGAGGAAAGTGGTGGTGAATGGGAGCTGGGGGCATGGCAAGGTGAGCAAGGAAGCTTGGAAAAGTAAGCAAGTGAATGAGTAAGACAGCGTGTGGCAACAGACTGGGGACAGCAGGACTAAGGGTTACCAAATTAGTACAGCCTGAGATACAGTTTGCAGGCCTTTTTGGCCTTTTTCTGTGAAATTTAGGGGATAACAATACCTGTCATTGTAACAGTGCTCTCAGTTGAAGGTGAAGGAAGAGGTTGCAGTAATCATTTCTCCTTTCTTTCCTCAGACCTCCAGCAGATAGTAGAGACCCCCTGCACCCCACAGCAAGATACTGTATGTGGCTGTCAGAAGAATCAGTATCAGACTGATTCTGAGTCTGAATTCTTCCAGTGTAGGAACTGCAGCTCATGTGCCAATGGGATTATTACCAGCTGTGAGTATGGCATGGGTATGGCTCTAGTACAGATGTACGGTAGTAGGATAGGCTTTCTGATAATCTGCATTGCACTGAAAGGATGGAAGTTTTGGAACAACTCTTGGGTTTGTCTGCCCTCTTTCCCCAAAAAGACTGCTATTTTTTGCCTGGTCTGGCATCAGTCCCTGTTTTCTATCAAAGCTGCTTTCTTTCGTCCTTGAACCGTTTCTTGGTTTTGGCTGTTGTGAGGAGCTACTTTCTACTTAATTCTGGTGCCTCTGCCTTGCCTGTCCTGAAGCAAGGTCTTTCTTTATACTCTAGAGCAGGTTTCCCCTTGCCTTCCTTGCTTGTCTGTCTCCTGATGCTCACTGCATTTCCCTTACCAACTGCTGGAAGCACTTTGAGTACAATGGATGAACATGCCTCTGGTCCCAGTGCTCAGCTGAACTGCTCGTCAGTCAGTTGCTGAACCACCGCAGTGTTCTGAGCAGTGTTTTAAAGTAAAGAGCTGCTCAGGTAATGCTGAACTATACCCAGTGGCAATGGGCATTACCTTGGGATGATGCTGGTGTCTGGGAGAAGTTCCCATGTTAGCTATCCCAAGGTGCCTCATCTCCAGTCAGGAATCAGAGATCCTAAACAAACACCGCTGTCTGTAGTCTAATTCTCTCCATGTCCCTTCAGTGTCTTCTTTCCACACCCCCTACTGTGGTGACTGAGAAGGCATGAGGCAGTATTGGATGCAACACTAACTAACTTTATTTCCTTGCTTAGCTCTTTTACAAGGTTACACAGGCGGATCTGACTGTGCAGCCAAACAAGACATCCTACATCCCTGCCCATTCACATGCTGACTGCTCTTCCAGTTGGCATGTACATACATTCCTTAGTGGCAGTCTTCCAGCCCAGGGACACACACTCCCCTCTGAAAATCTCATTCAGCTGGTTATGATCCATAAAAAAGATACAATTATAATTAATTTAGTCATTGTTCTTTAATCATCCAGCAGACCCAAGCAGTCCAGCTGCTCCCACACCCTACCTTGTTTTAAAGCTATTCTCTCTTCTTTGCAAACAATGCTGCTCCTGATCCCTTTCCCATCTCTTACCCTGCCTAGTGTGAGGTTTGGTGTTTCACTGGTGAATGTGTTCTGTCCTGTGCTCAATCATCTTGTCACAGTTTCCACACTTAAGCCTCTCCTCAAGGGTCATCAGTGTACACTGTCCTTGAGCAGCTTCCTTCCCTCTTGGCTGATGTAGAACTGTTTTATCCCCATCCCTCACTCGCCACAGAATTTATGCTCCTTGTTCTAGTACGTTTTCCCCTCCTCTCAAGCAATTTGATGTCCTTCCATCACTTTTCTTGCCTGCTCCTCCCCACACCTCTTTTACTCAGGCTCTCTCCTGTGACTTGCTTAGAAGTGATGGTTCTTCCGTTTCTTACCCCATGCACTCACAACATCAGAAGAGTGGTTATGTGTCCCGTGGCTTGATGTGATTTCTCCCTGCCCCAAACTGACTTCCTCACCAGTCCCAGCTGTCCGGGGACCACTTCTCCCTAATCTTGGCCTGACTAATGTGGTTTCCCCTTCCTGTCATGCTTGAACTTGAGTGACTTTTCCTGCTTTTTGCGCATTAGACTAATTTCAGCTGCACTGTAATTATAGTCCCTTTCCAAGCCTCTACATAGGTGCCCACTGACAGGACAGTGGCACTCTTATTTTTATTACTTTTATCTTCCCTCAACTCTGTTTTTAAATGTAGACCAAATCCTTTTCCTCTTCTTCAGTAGCCGTTTTCCAGGCTTAAAAAAGTATAATCTCTCATCCATTTTGGAGTGGATTTTTTTCCTTTTGTTTTCTTCTCTGTCCAGTTTATGGCAACAGTTTCTGGGGTTTTTCTTCTACAGGTTCAAAGAACAGAGATGCAGTTTGCAGGTGTAAGCCTCAGTTCTTCCTGTCACGTAGTAATATTTGCAAGCCTTGCAACAGGTGAGCATTTTTACTCTATATGCCCCACCACTGAGTAGGAGAGACAGTAGGAGCTCCAGAGGGGGAGGGAATTCTTCTCACGACTCTTTCTATCTAGACATAACCTTACAACACTCTAATTGCCTTTCTGGGGAAATTAGGTCTTCCCCTCTGCCACCTCCTCCGTGTAGGCATCAGCCCACTAAGAATCCAAAGTCACTAGTCACACTGCATTGCTCTGCTTTGCAGGCTCATCTTGACTTTTCTCTTAATTAGGATGGTTGCAAATGGTTAGTGTTTCATTGCACGTGTGTTCACCTCTCTGATTTGCTCTTTCAGCTGCACTGGAGAGGAATGCTTGCTGTGTCCTAGCCCAGTGACTGCCTCACCGACTTCAACTGGGTTGAGTGAGTACTCAGAGAACTGAGGGGCAGTGGAATCTTTCCATTGTGGGCTGTTGTTCTGTTAATGCCATTTGTAAAGGGTTGTATTTACCACTTTGTCAAACCATTATCCTTTTTCTCCCTACCATTTGCAAATCTTCACTTGCTGTTCTTCCTCTAGCACTTACCTCCTCCTTTCTTAGTCACTCATGCATTTGCTCTCTCCCTTTTGTCCAGATGGAAACCTTGTACTCAGCATCCTTGTTGCAATATTTGGAGTTATCTCTGTCGTCTGTGTTGCACATAAAGTCGGGAAGCTGGTCCAGAAAAATAGGATGGTGCCGTCTTTCTACTCGTGTGGTGAGTACAGCAGCATGTGCAGGGATATTGATTGCGATAGACATCACTCCCTGTGTGTTTTTGTGTGTGCACATGTGTGAGGGAAAGAGGGGGATCCCCTTACTCTGCTCTGCTGCAAGGCCAGGGTAGCACAAGAACTAAATAGCCAAAGGCTCTTGTTACAGTTCTGCATCCAGGCCCATAGCTGTGACTGGAAGTGCACGTGAGCTTATTTCTGGGACATGTATTTTGCTATAAAACATTTTTGAGGGCAGGATTCTGAATAGCTGCTTTCCTGTTTTCTCTGGGACGAGAGGAAGTGAAAATAATTTCTTCTTTCTTTTTTTTCTTTCTTTGAAGTTTCTTTGCCACAGACAACCAAGGAGCCAGTATCAGAGGTAAGCAAGATGATGGGTATAAGAGCTTACATTCCACTTCCAAGTATGTTAGCCTGGGATCCAGAGTAATATTTTTCCCCATGGGCTGTTTTCAGGCCTTGTATTTGCAAGTGAGCTGAGTAATAGGGCTGTTTAACTCAGAAGTCTTTTCCTGTAGAGGGTGGAGCCAGTAACACTTTACTTCCCCACTTCTAGAGGATGCTTTTCAAACTCCTGGCTTTTTGCTTTTTTTTTTTCTGGATGCATTTTGTTCAGATACTTGGTCCTTAATCCGCTTTTCTCTCTGTGTACCCCAAGCTTAGAGGATTCAATTAATTTTATTTCACTTCACATCTTGACTCCACAAGCCTCTCAATGCTGCTTCACAGTGTTCTCTCAGGTCCCAGATAACTCTGCAAATAAGAGAGCCCAGGCAGCAGCTGAGGTGGGGTTTCCACAGCCTTACAGAGGTGGCTGATGGGAAAGGTGGCATGTGGAGCTTCTAGGATGGTGGTGATTTGGGGTCCCAGCCTTACCTGATTTTGTAAAGAAATATTTTTTTTCCAGACTACTGTTTCATGGTGCCAAAAGAGAGTTAAACTCTTTGGGTTCTGCTGGAAAGAAGAACCCAGTTCTTCTGGTGTCTTCTACTGAAACAAGGCATATAGGAAGAGTTAAAATCTCAGCACCTGCTCCCCCCCAGTCTTGGATAAATTTTAGCATATAAAGCTGGTGATTATTTGCAGGAGATAGGTGTATTGTACTGCTGTGGGTGATTCTGAACTATGTCATGTGTCTTTCAGGATGAGGAAAAAAAAAAGGAAATTTCTATCCTTCTTCCTGAGTCCCAGAAGGAAACAGAATTGCCAGTTAATGCAACCCCATCTGCACCTCTGCTGCAAAGTCCACACGAGTTTCCAGACTGTGTGAGACCTGCCAGGAAGACACAGGTTCCAGACAGTAAGTGAAACTCCTCCATCCTTCTCTCCTTCCCCAGTCAAATGAGAACCTAATTATGCAGATGTAGCTAGGAGTATGCTGGACAGACCTTACCCAGTGCACATGACCTGTGTATGTACTTCATGGATGGCACAGTGCAAAGGTAGAAGCATGCCCAGAGCCTGTGAGACGTATATGCCAAATATCTGTGCAAGGCCTTTCTGTTGTCCCTTTTCCCTACCAGCAAAATGGATTGTCATACATGTTGACATGCTGTCAGTCTTAATGCCTCTGGGATAGTGACCCAGAATAATTTAAATAATTCATTCTTTTTCAAGAATATATGGCAGCAAGACCCTAAGCATATGTGCTTGACTCTGCTCATAACCTTATACAAGAGCATACGGAAACATTCCCATTATATTTGAGGGATAAGAGCAAGTCTGGACATCACATGAGTCTGTGTGATTACTCTGGAGAACTGGAGAAGACTTGAACAAGAGGGGGCACTGCAAGATCCCAAGGCACCCTCCAGCCCTGGATTATTCACATTTTCCTTGAGGCTGCCGAATTGTGGTTCTCAACTCTTCTCCCTCTCTTTTCACAGACCCTGCTATTCTGTACACCGTGGTGGATCACGTGCCGCCATCCCGGTGGAAGGAGTTCGTGCGGCGCCTGGGCCTGAGTGACTATGACCTGGAGCGGATTGAGCTGGAACACCGGCGCTTGCGAGATGCCCAGTATGAAATGCTAAGACTGTGGAAACTGCAGATGGGCCGTGCTGCCACTGTGGAGCACATCAGCTGTGTTCTCAACCAGATGGAGCTCAGTGGCTGCAGTGACGCTGTTCAAGAGGCTTTGCTAAACCAGAACTCTCCTCAACCTTGCAGCCTCCACAACTATCTTTAATCTATTTCTGCTTTAGCTGCCTTTGACTGTTAAGAGGGGATCATAGCTCTCTTCCTTTCCCTGTATCTCCCCATCTTTCTAACACTTGTCAGCTGGTTTTGTTGGAGACAGCAGCAGATTATGCTGGAGGAAGGCTGAGGTTTGCTTCTCAACCACCATGTAGTTCAATACCTTTAAGCTACAGCAGACCTCTGCAACACCTCCTTTCCCAAGGAGGGAAAGCGCCTCACAAAGGAAGTGTTGTATGGACTCTGACCAAGATGCAAACAGGAGCTCTGATGACTCGATCACAGATCAGCTTCTATGGACAAGTCGTTGCTGAAACAGGTGCTCCACACATCATGTGGTGGGTAAATTTGTAGGGTGATTTGGTTAAGCCGACTGTTCAGATGTTAAAGTACTCACTCACTGCTTGCAGATCTATTTTTCTGCGAGATCAACCAGTGGCTCATATTGCAGCCTTGTAATTGCTAAATCTGACTCAGAGGAAGTGGTGGGAGGATGTGCCTATTTCTGGGAGCAGGAGAGGATTGCCCCCTCTCGGTGTCAACTAGTAGCAACTAGTAGGTATCGCTGTGGCAAAAGGCTCCTGGAGATTCAGAAGTGGTGGCCCTCTCTCTGTGAGAAACGGGAAGACATTATCCTTTCCACACCATTTCCCTCAGGTTCCAGAGGAGTAAGGATTCCAAGCCAGTGAGTCAGATGAGAGGGTTGGTGGTTTTTTTCTCAAGTTTTTTTTCTGTATCTAGAAACCATGTAAGTTAGCATTAACAAAACACCTGCCTGTGTGTTTGTGCAAGTGCAGGGTGGGAAGGAGTGTGTGCATCTGCCTGGGTGAGGTGGTACCTGTGCACCTGGCAGTGTGAGCACCTCTGCAAATCTGTGCTTGCACACAGGTCAGTAGGCTCATGTCTACCTGCTTATCTACCTATGGATGATTCGATGAATCTAACTGCAAATGTGACTGTGTATGTGTCTGTATAGATGTTTTAGCAACTGCTGAATAACTTCACACTACTTCCTGGACTGCATTCTGTGATTGCTACTTGGGTGTGGGAGCCATTCGGTACCATCTCCAGGCTCTCACTGTCACTTTCTCACTGGAATTACCCTGGGTGAAACAGACGAAAAAAATCAATTAGCCTGCACCAGGTGCAGGCTGTCCACACACTTTTGTAACGTGGATTTTTTTAGTCTTTGATGCCTTGACCAGAGAGAAGCTTTCTGTTGTAAATACACTAAATGTTCTGAATTAAAATGAATGTTTTTACCTCTGTTCTGGTTTTGCTCCTATCAGCTTATTTTCTGTGACTGTGGCTGGGGACAGAGGAAGGGGAATAACTTCCAGAAGTGGCAAGAGTGGGTGTATTTGTGGTCTCATGTATTTTTTAAAAAAACACCCAAGTTTTATGTGCTTTGGTATGTTGAACTTAGCTGACCCCAAGTATCAAGAAGCTAATTGAGGGCAGGAAGTAGGACTGAAATTAAATCCAGTTGCAGGTCTTCTCAGATATTCAAGAATATGAATGCCAGCACATTTAGAGTGAATTTTTAAACAATATACAATGAGTCATTTGGATTTGTATCTGGCTTTTTAAACAGGAAATACCTTTAAATAAAAGAATAATAATAGGTTTTACTTTAATGTTAATCTTACATGTTTTTGTCTGAGGAACCAAAGCACCATGTTAAAGAAGCAAGGACTATTCCTACTGCACTTGAAAGTTTCCTACTGGAAATTTGGAAGTTCCTGACAGTCAGTGACAAAGCCAGGAACTGAAGCCTGTTTTAATTCCCAGTTTGAGGCTTCATTTTGCTATGCCTACATCCCGTTTTAATTTAGGATGATTTTGTTGTAGCTTTTTTTTTTTTTAATCAGAGCCAGCACAAAGCTCACTGTAATACACTTTTTCTTTCATCATTTATGTTCAACAAGCACAACAGTATGATAATTACCAGAAGTACATGCTGCAGATTAAAAGTGCTTGAAGTGGGGAAATTCTCAGAAAACTTTTCCAGGTATGGTATCTGAGCCTTGGGGTTTTTTTCCCCCACCTCAAACTGTGTAATACACCATTTAAAATCCACGTGTTTCGGAGCTCTTGGCACAAGGTAAGCCACAAGCAGCAGGCCCCAGGCCGCTGCTTGGTTGCCAGTGGCTTCATGCAGGAATTTTACAGAAATCCATGGCTATGAGGTGTTTCAGAGAATGCTGAAGACCTTTTCAAGGTAACAAAGGTGACTTGGGTGGGCAATGTATGTGAAGATGGGAGTGGAGGCTCCTCATGCTGCTGCCTCTGATCCTGGACAGAGCAGCCACCAGAAAAACACAACTTTTAATGTAATTTCATTTGTTTGTCTTTATTACCCATTGAGTATCGAGTGCTGAAGCGATGATGTCTGTATATAGAACATTTACATTATAACTGTACTGCATCCGGCTCTGGTCCCCCAACATAAGGAAGACATGGAACAGTTGGAGCAAGTCCAGGGGAGGTTGATAAGAGGACTGGGGCACCTCCTGTACGAAGACAGGCTGAGGAATTGTGTCTGTTCGTCCTGGAGAGAATGTTCTGTGGAGACCTCCCAGCAAGCTTCCAGTATCTGAAGCGGGCTACTGGGAAGCTGGAGAGGGACTCTTGGTCACTGTAGTGATAGGACAAGAAGGAAACTGAAAGAGGGAAAACTTAGGCTGGATATTAGGAAGGAATTCTTTACTGTGAGGGTGGTGAGGCGCAGGCACGGGTTGCTCAGGGAGGCTGTGGATGCCGCAACCCTGGCAACGTGTAAGGCCAGGCAGCATGGGGCTTTGAGCAACCTGGTCCAGTGGGAGGTGTCCCTGCCCTTGGCAGCGGGGTTGGGACTAGATGATCTCTAAGGTCCCTTCTAACCCAAGACATTCCAGGATTCTATGGAAACACGGTAGTCACTTTTCCGCCTCAGCAGCAGAGCCTACCTCGCCGCGGCGGCGGGCGATGGTCCGAGCAGAGTGGTATCC